>VZRW01013773.1:56047-79094 GCA_013398125.1 Aegotheles bennettii | reverse complement strand
TGCACCCCAGGATGCCATTGGCCTTCTTGGCCACAAGGGCACATTGCTGGCTCATGGCCATCCTTCTGTCCACCAGGACCCCCAGGTCCCTTTCCCCTTTTCTGCTCTCCAGCAGGTCAGACCCCAACCTATACTGATCCATGGAGTTGTTCTTTCCCAAATGCAAGACTCCACACTACACCTTTTCCCAATTCCCAGTTCTCCAGCACAGGTGACTTTTAATGCATGCTTAGGACTTGCCTCATCTTCTCTTTATATTGATTCTCTCCATTATTCTTTCTCAACTGTTTCAAACCCACCTCCCTGCCTCAAGAAGCCATGCCACTAGGCAAACGGGCCCTCCCAATATCAAACCCATCCCTTCCTACCAGTTGACTTGTTTTGTTATGAATCCATTTTCTCTCCTTCCCATTTTTCCTCAAAAATCTCCATTCCTCCAAGCTAAATGAAGCCCAAACAACTCGAGTGTCTTTCTGTAACTTTTAAGAAATGACAGTACAGCATTCCTTAAACAGATCCAGTGGTGTGGGGTCATATAGGTATAGCAAAAATACCACCAAACTAAAGCAGCACTTGTGATGTATGTCATGGTCTTACCAGTTTCGAGTGGCCCATTTTGAAACAGTGCTGTTGGATAGACCAGGTAGATGCATCAAAGACCACCACTTTCCCCTCGTTTAAAGCACACCACAGTTTCGGGTGAGCATTGCCAGGTTTTTCAGAAGGGTCAAGATGCCCTAAAATTGAAACAGAGAAGATGAGAGAGGTAAAGGAAAATAACTCACTTTTGGAGGTAGGAAAACCATTATCAGGCAGCCCATCTGTGTTCTGGATCTTCCATCACCAGTTCATGAATGACACAGTTTTCACAATGAATTTGTACTCGTTGTCATCTATTTGTTGAGCTCACCTGATGGTTTAATCTTACACTTCAAAGTTATTCAGAGCAGAGATAATCTTTTTCATTGATGACTAAGTGCTTAGCTAACTGGGATTGCAGGGAGGCTTTTAAGACCGATGAAATACAATTAATAAATCCACTCATTCTATTTGCTCCATTAGAGCTCCACTTAGAAAACTCGTACTACAAAGAGAAAAGCACCGGCCAACCCTCCACCACCACCCACTCAGCATTGCTCCTGCCCACTTTAACTTTGAAATTCCACTAATTTTCCCATTTTCTCTCAAATTGTCCAAATACTAGGAGTTGCATACGAACTTACATCAGCAGACTAGTAAGGTTATGAAGGTAGGAACTTTCAGAATTAATGTATCTGCTACCTAAATTCATGCCCATCGCACAAAGTAAGTCCTTGTCTTTTTTTTTTTCCCCCTCTTTCTCCAATGCTTTTTGAATTATTCAGAAATGTGCCAAGTATCACAGAAAAGCTCACAAGGAAACTGATAATGTTTCTTCAGGTATAGATTTAAATGACATGTGATTATCAGTACATTAGATCACAAATTATACACAGTGAGAGGCACGAGGATATAGATCTGGCTGGGATTTCAAGAGGTGCTACACTGTTCCTTGCACTGTGGTTCAACCAAACACCCCCATCTGACTCTGCTGAAAAAATAAAACAATGAATATTGATCACTAGTGGAGCATCATTCACCCACCCTGCTCAATAAATGCAGCAGAAGGCATAATGGGAAATTGGCACATTAACACATAATTGAAGTCTATTACAAGGCACATGCACACAGGAAGACAAATTAAGGCTGCGAAAGCTATGCCTTGGAGTATCTTAATATGCAGCATTACTGCTCTTTTTAAATGATTTTCTGTTTTAGTATTCAACACACAACCAAAGCGTGTCACAATGTGAGCAAAGCCAGGCAGTCATAATACCAAGTGTTATGAGATAACGTGCTTTATGGGCTCATTAAAGCTGGGCTAACAGAAAGAAAGCAATACATCACCTTACCTGGCGTATAAAGCAAGACATCTATTGCTTGTGGAAATGTCTCACCAGCTGAGGGGTTGATCTTGTGCTTTAATGTCTCTGAAGTTGTTTTGGGGACCATCATAGGCACTAAAATAAAATTTTAAAAGGTCATGAAGTGCACACTTAAGCCTGAAATAGATCTGTAATGCCTATGAAATAATAATTCTGCACCATTTCTTCACATTTCTCCCTTTTCTTTCCCTCTAGCCTTAGCTGACTAGGAGAGCCCAAACACCAGTTGTGTGAGCCAGCAGTGTGCCCAGATGGCCAAGAAAGCCAACAGCATCCTTGCTTGCATCAGGAACAGTGTGGCCAGCAGGACCAGGGCAGTGATTGTCCCCCTGTACTGGGCACTGATGAGGCTGCACCTCGAATACTGCATTCAGTTCTGGGCCCCTCACTACAAGGACATTGAGGGGCTGGAGCGTGTCCAGAGAAGGGCAACAAAGCTGATGAAGGGTCTGGAGCACAAGTCTTATGAGGGTCAGCTGAGAGAACTGGGGTGGTTTAGCCTGGAGAAAAGGAGGCAGAGGGGAGACCTTCTCACTCTCTACAGCTGCCTGAAAGGAGGTTGTAGCAGGCTGGGGGTCGCTCTCTTCTCCCAAGTAACAAACAACAGGACAAGATGAAATGGCCTCAAGTTGTGCCAGGGGAGGTTTAGGTTGGATATTAGAAGAAACTTCTGCACTGAAAGGGTTCTCAAACACTGGGACACACTACCCAGGGAGGTGGTTGAGGCACCATCCCTGGAGGGATTTAAAAGCCATGTAGATGTGGTGCTTAGGGACATGGTTTAATGGTGGACTGGGCAGTGTTAGGTTTATGGTTGGACCTGATGATCTTAAAGGTCTTTTCCAACCCAAACCATTCAATGATTCTAGGAATTCTGGTAGCAGAAGCATGGGTACAACACCCAAGGAGTCTAAACAACCAAACATAAACACAACAGCCAACACAGAGACACACACCAACTCAATCAGTCTAACATCTTCTTATATTTCTACAGATAATCGGTTTGAAAACAGGAATATAAACAGAAAGAGCCCAGACAGACAATGCAACAACAGCAGGCTTTGTAGCATTGCTAAGTGACTGACCTTCATTTTTCATCCTGTCAAAGTAAGACAGCTTAGAGGCAGCATATATGGCTTTGGAGGACTGCAGGGCACCAACCACAGCATCCATCAGGAGAACATTTGTCAGTGCTTGCTGAATATACTGAGGATCCTAAAGACAAAAGCCTTACTGTAGTTTATCTATTGCTCATTATTTTTACAAGTCTCCACGCTCAACACTCACAACACATGTCCTGCTTCACACAAGCACTAAGCAGTTGCTGCCCTCCAGCATAATTCATAAGACTTGCAGTCAAACCCCACTCCCACATCACATGCTCCACTCGCCAGCCAGGTCATGGAGCAGGGAGCCAGCATTAACTCATTACACTGAAAGAAGTATTTCAGATCCGGCACAATTCTGAAACAGGATGTGCAAATGAAACCACATGGATGGCACTGACAGAAAACACACACAGGATGGAGGACATAGGAGGGATACCCATTTCCAGGCTGGATCTTTGTTCACAGGAGGGATTATGCTTCATCTTGGCTAAAATGATTCATGATTCAAATCCTTCCTGAAGAACCACCAAGCTACATTTTCACTATTAAATTCAGCAGTCATGAAGAATTATGTGGTTTAAATGGAAACCCTGCTTGTAAGATCCTTTTTCTCAAGATTTCCGTGGCAGAAGAATACATCTTGCTCTATTCATTGAAAGCATTTATAGCCACCAGGGTTCCAGCACAGCAAAACTCTTTCTATGAATTATATTTTGAAGCAAGGTGAGGAAAATCTTCTGTTAGGATCACTATTCTCATCCATTGTGAACTTAAGAAACTATTACACAGAACTAGTGAATAAATTAAAAGTTCCATGCCAACGGATGAGAAAAAACATCCTCTATTTTAAAATGTATTCTTTTTTTCTTTTTTGTAGTATTCCAGAACTGCTATATTTAGAAGTAACAGCAAAAAAAAAAAAGTTTATTACTCAGCTATTGCTCACTGAAACCTAGAAATTCTGAGACAGATGCATGAATTATTTAGAACAGAGGCAGAAAGCACACACTCCAAACATGGTTGGTTAGCAATTTCCATATTTATACCTTGTGATCATCTGCCATTTTCTTTCCAGCCCACATTTCTTTCACTATCAGATGCCAGAGATCACACTCCGTTTTAAGGTTAGCTTCAAAGACTTCTTTTTTAGATAATGTTTTAATCCTCAGAGTAGGTATTCTCAAAAGAAGGAAAGCCACAGTTGTGCTCTTAACATCCTGGAAATGTAGGGAAACAAGGAAAGCAATGAAGATACAGCACACAATCACAGATAAGGTGCAGCTCATCCTACAGGGTAACTTTCTCTGTTTATAACTGCAGCTAATGATTTCACTTGTCCATACACAATGTTAAGCAGAGGAAGTTTTATGAAAATGTATGTTTCAAGCAGTACCACACAGACTTCACTACCCAGTGGGTACACGCTGGCTAGCTGACACCACAGCCAAATAAGCACACTTAATGTTATTAAACTCCTCTGGCTCCATAGCCCATCTGCTGTGCTTTGCACTTTTCTGTACATCTAGAGGTTGTGACCTCCAGATTTTCATTCTATGTCATCCTAGCACCTAGCAAACCATACTATAGCAGCCCTGAAATTCTTGCTCCAAAACCCCAGAAGTTTATCTAATCACTCATAAGTTACTCACTTCAAAGACAGATCTCTTAGCAGAATGGAACATGCCCTTTATCCACAAGCACTGCAAGAGAACAAGAAGTTACTGGATGCTCACCTCTATATCCCTGAAGGCAGCAATCTGGACATAGCCAGGATGTCCTCCTTCAGTCAAAAGGAACAAGCGCTTTTGGGTCAGAGCTATTTTTCCTACACCATAGTTAGTTTTAACTGAGCTGGATAACTTGTAGACACATTCATTTTTATCTAGATGGTCTATCACTGTTGGTGGCAGATTCACCTCTTGAGCTTCTGCTTCAGTTTCCTTCCAGTAGTTGTAGAAATCTCTGAATGTTTCAGGATCAATTTGTTTCTGATGTCCTAGAAAAATGTTTAGAACTTGTTTACTGTGACAAACAATTACACAAATCTGCACAGAAAGATAGCTTTGATAGATACCAACTTTCAAATTGTGCCCCTAACAGCACAATGGGTGAGGTGCGAAAACTACATTATGACTTTCCAGTTCTTTATTCTATTGAATGCTGCTATACTTAACCAGACTGGGATAAAAGCTAAGATTATAACAGTTAAAGACTTCACCAACAGGTATTCTAAGTAATTAATTACTCAAAGAATTCAAGTGTTTGGAGAGCAGAAACTCAAACAAACACAAATTCTTCCAAGCTACCTCTGGCTTCAGAAAGTCTTCCTATAGCCTTGACCAATGTTTAATCCTTTGTGGCCACAAAAAAAAAAATCTAACAGTTACCAGAGTAACTGAACAGAGAGAGAACTGAATAGAATTTTATAAAAGCACTCTCAAACTGTGCTTTTAGAAATCAATCACGAGATTCAGATCTCATTTGGGAGAGAAGAAAGTTCTCTCAAATATAAATACAACCTCTTCTTTTGCTATGATGAACATCCAAGAGAAATTTAACTGTAGCTACTTGAATTTTGGATTCTGTTAGTTTATTTTTAGGACTGCCATCTTGCCATGTTACCTAGCAGTTTTACAACACAGAGATACTTTCCATTAGCAACTAGGACAGTCTTGTAATCACTTTACTCGTGATCTAAGCCAAAGCAGAACTGCACACCATCAGATCACAAAACTACCTCACCTACACAACCTGAAAAATTATAAATTGTGTGCCCAAATATAAGCAGATTCTTTGTCTTTACTGTGGATGCAAGTATAGATGTTCCATATAGATTAAATCTATTATCCTAATTAAATACAATTGTCCATAAAGCTCACATATTGTGAGTTCTTAGAGGCCCAGAAAATGTTGAATAATAATTAAAAACATCTGGAGGCAAATTATTTCTTTTTATGAGCCAAAATAAAGGTTTGAAATTGTCATTGCACCAGTGTAGGTGGTCACTAAAGATGTCTCTTACACTCACCCACTGTTAAGGCATCAAATAACCGATGTATAGTGTCTGTATCCTTGACAATCCCAGATTCCTGGATTCGTTTCACAAAATCATCCAGCTGCATGTGCGTTTTTGGCAACTCAAATTTTTTTACGTGGTCATCTAGTTTTGTAACTTCTCTTTGTTTCTCCATCACTCGGCTTATCAGCTTCTTCAGCTCAGGTTTGCGGTCTGCTTGAGAACGCTCAGAAGGAGGCATGGTTTCCACTATCTTTCTTACAAGATCAGTTGGGAAAATTCTTAAGTCTGTTTTATCTAGGTTCTGAAAGTCAGAAAGTGCATTTAGTAGTTTCCCTTGCATCAAGCTAATAAGTCCCCGGAGGTAGAAGTACCTTGCCAGCAATGCGGAGTTATCAGGTGGTAAGGTATTTATAGCTTTGCTGAGATGGTTGAAGAAGTCTGTATAGTAGGAGTGAACACACTGGAATATCAGGGGAAAGTGAATTTCTGGGATTTTGAACATACTGACTGATTTGGAGGGCATTTTCACAGCTAGAAATCAAACAAATGAAAAAGTACATTGATTAGTGTAAGCAGTGAGTAAAAGGGTGAGTATCCTGACAACTACAATCAACAAAAAGAATCCCCACCATGGCAAGAAGCAAATACAAGAAAGATTACAGTTGTTCTAGGGACACAAATATATTTCTATGTCTCTTGTCCTTATTATCAGGATGTTCCCTAATCTGATAATATCAATTCTGGGAGGGAAAAAAAAAAGAAAGAAAAAAACCATTCAGTTTCTATAGGACTTGCTTTGTTAAACAGTGATATGTTTAAAGGCAGTGGAGAACGGGACAGGTATGATTCTATGATTCTAGGTAAGGACCAAACATGGGAAGCAATTTATAGTATCAAGCCCACTGTGAGTGTTCAGTCTCTCATGGCACAGCAGAACTCACAGCTGACTACAGGCTGATTTAACATGCAAGAAGCAGAGACAGGCCCCAGCTCAGAGTGACCCAGCTCACCACTTCATTCCAGCATCTGACACTGTTTCCATGAAAATTATTCTGTGATATCACCCACAAAGCCAACAAAAAAGGCACTGTGTGTGTTCAAAACGTTTTTCTCTTACCAACACCTCCTTCTATTCTTCGGAGTGAGGAAATTCTAGTAGGGCTCTCTGGGAGCTTGATATCTTGCAGATTAGGCATACTGATCACCATCCGCCTGCTGATCTTGTACTGGGGATTAAATCGTTTAGAAGCCATTTTCTCCATAGTCAGTCTTCTTGGGGTGTGAAACATGAAGTTTAATCTGAGAAAAAAAATAATATATATATAAAACTAGTTTTAAAATTCAGTACATGTACACATTAAATTACTACTTGATTTTTTTTTGTATAATAGTATTAAATTACAACCATAGTACCAATTTACAATTTCAACAGTCATGGCTTGGCATGTTCACAACACCCTTTTACATGAATCTTAATAAAATGGCCTATCAATTACTCATACTCTTATTCATATATGATCTGAACTCATACCAATAGAATCAGGAGGATTTTTATCACAGAAGATTTAAACGCAGAGTAAAGAATGAGAAAGCTTTACCTGTCCTCTTCAGACTGCGTACTCAACTCAAGTCGAGCAAAAGCATCCATCTTTCTGTTGAGACGAGCTTTAAGGAAAGAGTGAAACATGTAGGTCTCTAAAATCTGGGAGACACAAACTGGTTAACTGCGGATCACTTACAAATCGCATTTTTATTAGCAGGTTTTTATTATCTTTACAAATGCAAAGCAGAGAATGCCTAATTTAGCAATCACAAACCCAAAAATTCAACAACAGAAGAACTAACTCAATTTCCATTCACCTTCTGTACTTCCATGATATTTCCCTAGCTGCAAACAGTGATCTCCGATTGCCCTCCAAGATGAAACCAGACAAAAATGAGAAATACTGAGCAAAATTGAGTTTCAGCTACTGAATTTTAACAGGTTTTTTCCTGCCTATTATTAAAGGATGCTAATACTGTCTGTGGTTTGGAATAAGGAGTCTGTGGCACTGTCATCAAACCAAAACCCTGAGTCAAGCTTCTCTCCTGGTAACGCCCCCAGATTGTGCCCTATCAAGGTGATTATTGTGGTGTCACCCAGAAACAATTTCTAAAAGGCCAAACTGCTGCTTTTGGGATAAAGTGCACCATAAGAAATGCCAGCTGTGAACTAAAACAAGTGGAAAGTTACCAGCTCCCACCATTGCAAACTGAAACAAGATAAAAGCTAGGATTTATATATTATATAAATGTTACATATATTATATAAATGTATATAAATTTATATATTATATAAATGTTAGTCCTAGCACAGGGCTCTTAGCATTGTTTGAAGTAAGCAATTCAGAAAACTAATCCCTTCAGAAAATCAAATGCCAGCTTCATCAGGAGACAACATTATTATAGTCAGGAATGCAGCCCTCATACAACCCCCAATCTTTACAAAAACTTAGTTGTATCTTTGAATGTAACTTCAGAAAATTACTTTGATTAATGATATATCCCAGAGGTTTGCCTAAAGTTGCCTCGTTAGTCTTGGAGTTAATCACGGGACACAAAGGAAAAATCAAACCAAAACAATTTATCAGACATCAGCGCATTTCTATGGTGTTTTAAAAGAGCAAATGAGAAAGATTCATAAATAATGTAGGTACTCAGAAATTAATGGAAAGGTTTCACCAACAGGTCATTCTCATTCAACGCCTCTTATCAATCCATGTGCAACATATCCAGTAAAAAGGCATCTACAAAATCACCAAGATTTCTGCTTTTAAGTATTTCTCCAGTAGATGGCATATTTTGTTGGCAATTGTATGTGCAGGAGAGGACAACCTGCAGGAGCTGGAAGAGCCTTTTCTATTGATTCCTGTTACCACTAGTAACTACTCCATACTGTGCTATCTTCTAAGATTTACTTGAAAGCAAACCTGTCCCTGTGTTAATCAGTATTTAAGTGAGACAACTGCTCAAAGCTCTTCTTAAAAGTACACAACTGAATTTTAAATGAGATTTATATTTCAATTCATAAAACACCACTATTTAATTTATAGCATTAGAAACTGCTACTGAAAATATTTTCATTGTTAGTATTCATTTGAAATCCTGGTCAGAACATTTCCAATTCATTTCTCTCCTGATGCTGTATTAATAGGTTCTTCTTAATTTTTTCTTTTTGTTTGCTTTTAAGAATGTTTGCCAGTGCTGTAGCATTGTGAGCTTTGTCCAACAAACATTATCTCATAGGCAGGACTCATCAGGTTGTTACCTTTGAATTGCCAGATATTCTGCCAAGTCTGAAAACTACCACTTAAGTAAAATAAAATATTTTTCTGATCATGTCCTTCACACACCGACATCTCCTTCACACGGATTTACAGGAATTCTTCTTATGGTGTGATTGAAGTAAGAAACAAAAAAGGAAACAAAACAGGCATTTATCAACCATGGCCTGTTGATGTTAATGAAGAGATCTTTTTGCCAGCTGTAGAACAGTTACTCCAGAGAAACAACTGCCAAATCCTACTCGGAAAGGAAACCTCTGTAATTTTCAGTAGCACCCATGGAACATAACTAAAAGCAAATGTAAAATGGCAGATGCACTTTCTTACATTCCTTGTCAAACCTTTGCTTTGACCCACAGGTTTGTTAAACAAGTCACAGTATCACCACAGAAAGTTAAGACACAACTCAGTAATATTTTACTTTTGAGAAGCTTAACAGTACAACACATCTTACAGTTGATTAGAGTAAGAAGCTACTTAAAGTATCTGCCACAAAGATGATCAAGGGGCTGGAACACCTCTGCTATGAAGACAGGCTGAGAGAGTTGGGGTTTTTCAGGCTGGAGAAGGCTGCAGGGAGACCTTTGAGCACCTTGCAGTACCTGGAGGGGCTACAGGAAAGCTGGAGAGGGACTTTGTGCAAGGGCATGGAGTGATAAGACATGGGGTAATGGCTTTAAACTGAAAGAGGGGAGATCTAGGTTAGAAATTAAGAAGAAATTCTTTGCTGTGAGGGTGGTGAGACACTGGTCCAGGTTGCCCAGAGAAGCTGTGGCTGCCCCCTCCCTGGCAGTGTTCACGGCCAGGTTGGATGGGGCTTGGAGCAACCTGGTGTGGTGGGAGGTGTCCCTGCCCATGGCAGGGGGTTGGAACGGGATGATCTTTAAGGTTCCTTCCAACCCAAACCACTTGATGACTCTATTACAAAGCCATTACCTAAAAGGCAGATTCATGCATCAGGACTGTCTGTGCTCCACAGGAAAACAGACTGCATCCTTCAGAAAAACCTGGTTCACTGCACACACTGGATGAAAACTGAGTCTTTTTGGAGCTTCAGCAGATCATGCTTATGTTAACAGAAGGATCAAGCTGATCAGGACAGGTGCAAAAGGGACTCAGGGTGTGTACGAAAAAACTCCACACCCCTGCAGAGTTTCAGACTCAGGAATAAGCTGAGTTAGCAGGAGGGCTCATTAAAACTAAGTGGGGATTTCAGGATGCCCTTCAGCCTCCAGCACTACCGGGCCTGGCCTGAGGCTCTGCACTACTTGAGTATTACTTCATGGGCTTCACCAGCACACCAAAATAAGCTACAATTATACTACCTGGTAAAGCACACGAAAGACAAACCAACCTATGTCCATTTGTGCCATTTGAGCTCCCTTCTGCTGCAATCAGAGGATTACTGAAACTCATGTCCACATATGGGCTTTGGTCCAAACAGTTTGGACAGGTGCCTGTGCTTAAAATACGGTTTAGATGGAGCTTTGCTGACCATCTGCCTTAGGTTAACCTCACCCCTGAAGAATTAGACTTAATTTGCTCTTGAATTACACAGTACCTCACTCTCCAAAATGCTGTCTACTATTTATCTGCTTATAGTAAATAAAATAAATTTGGTAAAGCGTTCTGTGGAAGCTGGTGGTTCAACAACACCACAGACCAACCTGTGTCCATTCTATTAATTTTTAGTATTACTCCTAAAATACAGTTTAATAACAGAGAATCACAACATAATTAACACTGAATTTACCTTTTTGTAAAATGGCTGGTCTCCAGTTGCCCTTGTTTTCAGGAATTCTTCACTGTTAAACACTCTATGTTCATAATTTAGGTGGTCTTTTACCTCCCTGGAGATAAGAACAAATAAATAGATAAATATGCTTGGAGATTTGTAAGCAAGTTGCACTTTTGCACTAGCAGCAGCCTACTAGAAATACCCTGCAGCACCAGAAGGCAAAATAGAAATATGCTGCAGTGTCAGAAGGCAAACATGGTTTTAATGAACAGGTCTGAATTACTGAATCCTAGAAAAAGACTGCAAACTCTTGTAAGTAGTAAGATGGGCTACCTGCTGCCACTGCCATTTCAAATCAGCAAATTCACTTCAGAGCCTGTGGGATCTATTTTAGTAACCCACAGAGGAGAATCTGTATATTTAAGTCATGACTTGGGCTCCAAATCTGGAATTACGCTTACATACACAGTTCCTGAATAACATCCAACCCATCTGGAGCACTAAAAAGACAAGTGTACCCATCCACCCAGGTAATGTGAAAGATGTGATCTGAACTTATGCTGTCCCCTCAACACTGCACCTGACATATTAAAGATGACATTTTTTGCTGCATACTCAAACTCTGCTCATAAAACCAGCAATAACTGGCCATTATGTTAAATTAAAGAAACAGAACTATTGAAAGAGAAAGCAAGATAAAGAAACTGATGCATATTTTAGTGTGCCCGTGGTCAGAGCAGGCTGCAGAGCCCCTGTACTACCCCTGGAAAACTAGGTATCAATAGTAACTCCTCTGCCCTAAAGGTGAGCCAGAAAAAGTTGTTTTAGGAGCAGAAAGTGGGAGTTTTTCAAAAAAAAGACTGTTCCCTGAACTGAAGTCTGTAAGAAACAATAGATTATTTAAGCTAGATATGTTCAAGCACTGAAAATCAAAGCTCCTTTTATTATTACGACTTACTTCATCTACTCGTGCTGGGTACTGAGGAATAAGAAATTCCCATGAAAACACAGGAATGAAGAAAATAAGCTGGTGAGCTAAAATATGAACCTAAGTACAAATGGGGAATCTTGTACCCAGGTCTATACATTGGCTGTCTTTCATAAATCAATGATAAAAGCCCATTACCAGTTCATCAAGCCATATGGGTTCAGATAAAAAGAGTATATAGTTCTATATAATTCTACATAATTTAGCATTTTTTGCTTTAAAAATGCAACCTCCACGCACACAAAAAGACTACAGTGCTTCACTGAAGACAGCAGCAAGTGACAGCACAATTACTTCCCTTCACTCCTGGACGCTGGTAGATACAGCATTAGAAGACAGAAGAAACAAGGCTGAAAAAGAAGAACAAAGAAAGAAAGTTTGAAGGAAAGGAGAAAGAAAGCAAGAAAAGAATCAACCTCTTTCCAAAATGCACTCTCTCTTAGAAAGCAAAGCAGCTGTTGAGTTCTTGTAGCCAAGCGTTCAGTGCATTGAAGAGTTCAAGCTGTCAGCAGGAAAATGCATTTCTCCTCATCTTTATCTGGAACATATCATTGCCAAACACCGAAATCCCCCAAATCCCACAGTGGTAGCACATCAGGTTGTAAATGCATTTCATTTTCCACATCCGGCTGTGCTAGCTGTGAAGCCTGTTCTATCCTCCATGCCCAGCAGCTATTATCCTCCCGGAGGGCCCAGCCACTTGTATGAACACACACTCCAAGCTGCTCCAACAAAATCCAGCAGGTTAACAAGAACTGGTATTTGTAGTGTATAAATTAACCCAGCACCTTCTGACTGAAAGCACCGGGGAGCATCCATGTGAGCAATTCAATCCAAAGGGAGCACCAGCTCCAGCAACAGGAAGCAAAAAAACAGCTGGGGATGGGATCTGCACAACTGCTTGCAGACCTCTGTCCATATAATCAGATTCCTTAGAAATACCAGGCAGGCAGCTTCATTTTCAGGGTTGAGTGTTAGTATCTATGTTAAGAGAAATGAAGCACATGCAAGCTATCCATCCATTTCATATGCATTGCTACCACACTTCCATTCTCCCCCCAAATACAGGTAACAGCAGGATTTGCAATCAGGACCCAGGCTGATGAGATAAAACAACTGTGGGCATCAACACATTACATTAGATTAAAAACAAGGAAAAAAAGCATAGCTGGAACTTTTCTAGAGAAAAAAAAAATCCAAAAATATAAAATGCCAGTCCCAGCCACACCCAATACCCAGCACCTCTGGTCCTTGAGCCTAAACAGCTCCTCTCCCTCCTTCGTTCTCATGTGGTTGCACTCTCCAGACATCTCATCCATTCTCACCACTTGTTCAGTTTAGCCAAAACACACCCAGGTGTTCTGAACCGCCAGCCCTGCTCTCAGTTCTTCTCCCCTGTCCCAATTTGAATTCATTTTCCTCTAACAGGAGTGACCAAGACTGTGTCCAGTTACACATTAATATCCCTACTAGGCCTTACACTTTTTCTAATTAAAAAGTCTGAGGACTGCACTTCTCTTCCCAGAGTCTTCATACAAAAGACATACAAGTTCAAAATTAGAACAGTTTTATCCAAGATGTCCTAGCAACGTATATGTATCCAAATACATCAATTATTGATATGCCAGCAGGACCTCCTTCTCACACTCCCTCACAAAACTTTATAGATACTTTGTAAATTTCTAAAGTAAGACAAAATAAGAATATTTTCAGTGGCAGTGGGAGCATCTTAAACAGTAACATATGCTCTTATAATAAAAAATACCATATCTACTCACCTGAAGATATTAACAATCAACTGCAAAGCCATTTGCTGAACTTCTGTATTCAATTTCTGTTGCCAAGCCCTTCTACGCATCTGGAGCTCCCCAAGGTCTGTGCTGGCTCGGAGATGGCAGAGCTCTAGATCATAATGCAGCTGAAGACTCTCCACCCTACACAGAGAAGAAAATGACCAAGTTACAACCTAACACCAACAATTTTTTCCATACCTTTTAAAGAAAAAGTCACTTAGGCCTCACACATGGCTGGAGAAAGTGCAAGGTTGATTTGCAAGCACTGACAAGCTATCAAAGTTCCTGGAAGTGCTGCTAGTGTGTGTAAGTCACAGTGCACCCAGTGGTCTTTGTAAAGAACAGTGAAGTTCAGAGAATAACCCATATCAGTAAT
The DNA here is from genome assembly GCA_013398125.1 of Aegotheles bennettii. Lineage (NCBI taxonomy): Eukaryota > Metazoa > Chordata > Aves > Caprimulgiformes > Aegothelidae > Aegotheles > Aegotheles bennettii. The sequence continues at coordinate 64,784 of VZRW01013773.1, read as the reverse complement.
GAAAAATGAAATAAGCACTCCAGGTGTTGTAAAATAATATGGTTATGATTATGACTGCTTAAAAGTTACCTGTAGATTAATTGAATAATTAACTGAAATTTTCAATTTGCCTTTATAAAATACACTGGGGTTTATATATTAATAGACATATTTTAATATATATTTCTCTCTATATATTTTATATTAATGAAAAAATAAAAAATATTACAAGATAAAAAAATTAGAAAGAGGGCCAAGCACGATTTATACACTATGATAAACACAACTTCAACATTTTCACCTTTTTATGAAAGTTTCTGCTGCTTGTGCTGGAACATCTGGAATTTCAGGTTCCTCTTCAGCCATTTTTGCTTGTGTAATATCTCCATTATCAATATTAATTAGAATTAAGTCTTCGGTTTCCTTTTAACAAAAGAAAATAGAATGTCTGTAAATATATTGTTAAAACACAAATTATTTCAGCAAGAAGATAAACCAGAAAACAATCAACTTTGTTCCCTCCCAACTAGAAGATCATATGGAGTACTAAACAATTACTTTGAAGAAAAATAAAGCTCATTAAATTAACAGATATTAATCTCCATACATAAACCTTTGGTAATCTAATATGCTCTTCATACAGTATTCAATTAATATTGGATCTCTAAGCTTATCCTTGAAAGGGTACACATACAAAGACATGTACAAACCATATATTTGTATGCAAAGAAGCTCCCTAAAAGCTAATTTAGAGCATCAATTGTTGTACTTCCCCTGGTGGGTGATCGGGAGAGGGAGTGTTCATATATTAAGTCTCAAACATGGGAAAACATGTTAATGGACAAAAAGTCACATGGAGGTCAAGCCCATGCTGCTCTCAGTTTGCAATTTTTAGAAGCTTAAAGATCAGATTGTAACACACTATATATAAACAAACAAAATCTTTCCAATTCTATCAAAGAAAAGTGTGTTTTATCTGTACTTATTTCTGATGATGACACCATCTTACTGCTAACTAAAAATATTTTAAAATCACCTATTTAATTTAGCTTAATTCTTTGCTCATTTTGGACTTGACTAGATGGGCCAGTTTCACTTAGATTAATCCATCTGATTCTAAGACAAATATAAATTTACACAGTTTTTCTGTGTTTGGTTTCAAACACTCACAGAAAACCTGTGCATACCCTCAAAGAAGTATATTCACATCAGCCCTGCCCTATGGAGCTGGGTTTTCTTAAATATTTTTGGCTAACCAAAATGAGTGTTACCCATTGAAATAGGCTTAGTTAAAGAAGATTAAAAAAAAAAAAACAGATAAAAAACTCAGAAAAAGCAATGTAAAGAATATAATCTCACAGTTTTTCTTTCTTATTTATTAAATACTTAACTCCACAGCAGCATCCTTAAGAGTATTTTCAAGCACATGCTCAGTTTTTAACCTCAGTGCCTGGAAAAGGCACCTCATTTATCCCACACAATTCTTTGAGTAAAAAATAATCTCAGTGACCTGAAGGAAAACTATTCATATGATACAAACAACATGCAAGTACAATTTTTCCCCCAAATGAAACCTGAAATTGCAGAACTCATATTATCCTGAAAAGGAAAGAAAAGTAAGGGATACAACAATAAGCTTTTTCCAATAAGCCACTGGACACATCAGTAAGGCTCCAATACTTTTAATTTCTTCACTTCACACACACGTAAATAACAAAAGCAAGTTTCTAGGTGCATCTGAAAGAAGCACAGCTACAAATGCACTGAAAGAGTGTTAATAGTATACAACATACCGTGCTAACTTCATCAAAATGATCAATATGACATCCCATCAGAAAAGACGTTGGGGCCATCACAAAGTCCAGCATCTGACGAGACAGAATGGGCACAAAGGTGTGCTGCCACTGAAGAGGGTGAAGGTACAACATAAAGCATTCAGCAACGAGTGTCAGCAGAGCCCAATCAGAAGAGAAGAAAACTATTCTCTGCTCAGTCAAAATGCAGGTCATAATCTGGGAAAAAACAAAATGCTATGTGTTTGTGAGTTTTATCTAGAACATAGGAGATAGGCGCGAATATTTCACCTGCTTGCGAAACTCAGCCTCACAAATTCTGTTTCCTAATAGCTACCTTCCATATTTATAAATTGAAATAGCATCCACTTCAAGATTCTTAAAAAAAAAAATAAGAGAGGAAAATAGAAAAGGAGAGAAAATTTAATTGACACTGGAAGTGAATGAGAGTTTTACCGTCAACATCAGCGAGGTTAGGATTTAGCTGGAGTTACTGAGAAGAGTTGTCACCTTTCTTTCACAATGTTAGACTGTAAAATACCTATAAAAAGTACCCAGATGAAAAATTTCTCCTTGATGATCAAGACAAAGACTCTCTAGGTTTTAGACATCTCAGCCAGACGTTTATTCAAGACTCCAGCTAGTCACATCCCTTATAGTGCCACTAGAGAGCAGTGCTTTCACAGAGAGATTTGGGAAAGTGTCTGGGGATGTCCACACTTCTCCGTAGATTGAGAGGGACCCAATGGCATCTAAGCACGAAACTCAGATGCCTCAAGTCAGTCTTCTTGGCTTGAATTCATGCCACCTGATGGCACACGTGGGACATCTCGCAGAGGTGCTAATACACAAACTCCATGCTCAGGATGCACCAGTTGCAGAGGACAATTTGGGATTTAAGACAGTTCTATTTACAATATACACAAGTAGGCAGAAGCCCACACAGGTGGAAGAATACTCACATCCAAAAAAATAAGCCAGTATTGCCTAATTTCAGGACCGAGGAGGTTTTCAGTCATCCCTGGACAGAAGTCTCCAAAATGTTGGTTTTAGAGGCCTTTGAGCAACCTAATTTAACTTCACAGGTGGCCTTTGAGCAAGGATTTGGATCAGGAAACTTACAAAAGATGCTCCAAAACAAAATTACTGTATGATTCCATTAAGAACTGAAAAATTCTTTGCAAATAGCTTTTGGTATTTTCTTGTCTTTCTAGACCATTTGCACTTTATGAAAACACCAAGTGTTACCTACCCATCCTACAGGCCACACTCTTACACACAAAAAGAATTCTCATGAATCATGTAAAAATGCATTTTACAAGAATTCAGAATAAAATCTGTCAGTCAGCTTGGGCACCTATTGCTAAATCACAGGAGAAAGAAATCAAATATGCCTTAATCTAATCTGATCTATAAATAACAAAGTATGTTAAGAAGTATATTTTATTAAACCATATCTCTAATATGCAGAACTAATACTATTCTCAACTCCTGGGTTTATAATGTGCTTTTTTGGTAAATGAACATCTTGTGGGGTTTTTTTAAACCACAAATTACCAGTACTGTCAACCTCTAATACATTTTAAAGTATCAGTTAGTTTTACCTGCAGCACCTGCTTTGGCTTGAAACACAGCAAGGGAAGATGAAGATCCAAGTCAATAATTGGACTGTCTGGATCCTCTCGTGAAGGAATTATTATTTGAAGTGGTTTCATATGAAATACCTGTAATAACAAATGTTTTCTATTTATTTCTTAATGAAAATGTTCCCACGACACATTTAATTCAGGATTTTAGTTCCAACTACAAAATATTAACATTGAGAGCCAGAAGACAGATATTTGCACACTGCAGAAAACTGAAATTGAGAGGGAAATATTAAAAGACATAACTAGTTTGAAAGATTAACATGGACTTGATCTCCTTTCATTCTCAGATTGTTTAGCCAATGAAACTGTAAAAATACATATATTCTTTTAACAGAATTAAACTTGCTTTGTTATAGACATAATAAAATAATAGAATTTGTATTTGTAGATACAACTGAGAAATCAAAAGTATTGGTAAAATTCATGCAGGGAATAGAAAAAATATGAACAAAAGAGCTGAATATAGGTGCTCACATCAAGAAGAGAGAACAAGCCAAAACAAATAAGCTCTTCCTGTGCTTCAAATACTCCAGCTCAAATCTCTGGGAGCCAGATCCTGCATTTGCTGCATATTTCAGCACTTAACAGCTGGTTTAGCCAATCATTCAGACAATTTTCCAGCTATGCTATTTTTGACTCCACTCCTAACCCCTCATTGCAGGGTCAAGGAAAACAGCTCAGGAGGAGTCCACGACTAAAGCACCACTTCCCTGGGAGACATTTCAGTAGACAGAGAGTGCTGAAATCACTGACTCAGCTAACATCTAGCTTGACTTGGGAAGGGTTATAAAGAAAACTCAGCTCACACATCTCAGCTTCTACACTGAATACAAATGTTTATGTGAGTTGCTCCCCTCAGCTGGGTCTTAGGCAGCAGCCAGTGCACTACACACTGTTCTGTTTCCCCAGAGTCATTCAGGCACAAGAAAAGAAGTCCAGAGCTGTAAACATTGTTCCAGCAGCTGAGTTCTTTGACCTCTTTCCTTCACGACTTCACTACTTCTCATTCACATCACTGCACATCCACCCATCACACAATCGAGACGACAGCCGTGAGCATCCGCATCGGGCAATGTGTCAGTATCAATCACAAAATGGTTTGGGTTGGAAGGGACCTTTAAAGATCATCTAGTCCACCCCCCCCTGCAGTGAGCAGGGACATCTTCAACTATTACCAGGTTGCTCAGATCAGGTCCAACCTGACCTTGAGTATTTCCAGGGATGGGGCATCTACCACCTCTCTGGGCATCCTGTTCCAGTGTTTCACCACCCTTATTGTAAAAAATTTCTTCCTTATATCTAATCTGAATTTCCCCTCTTTCAGTTTAAAACCATTACCCCTTATCCTACTGCAACAGGCCCTGTTAAAAAATTTGTCCCCTCTTTCTTATAAACCCCCTTTAAGTATTTTGAAAGGCTGCAATAAGGTCTCCCCAGAGCCTTCTCCAGGCTGAACAACCCCAACTCTCTCAGCCTTTCCTCACAGGAGAGGTGTTCCATCCCTCTGATCACTTTTGTGGCCCTCTTCTGGACTCACTCCAACAGCTCCAGGACGTTCCTGTGCTGAGGACTTCAGAGCTGGACACAGCACTGCAGGTGTGGTCTCATGAGAGTGGAATAAAGGGGCAGAATCACCTCCCTTGACCTGCAGGTCACTCTGCTTTTGATGCAGCCCAGGATACAGTTGGTTTTCTGGGCTGCAAGCGCACACTGCTGGCTCACGTCCAGCTTTTCATCCACCAATACCACCAAGTCCTTCTCTGCAGGACTGTTCTCAATCTCTTCATCCCCCAGCCTGTATTGATACCCAAGAGCTGCCCTGACTCAGGTGCAGCACTTTGCACTTGGCCTTGTTGAAACCTCATGAGGTTCCCATAGGCCCACTTCCTGAGCTTGTCCAGGTCCCTCTGGATGGCATCCTGTCCCTCAGGTGAGTCAACTGCACCACTCAGCTTGGTGTCATCTGCAAATTTGCTGAGGATGCACTCGATCCCACTGCCTACATCATTGATGAAGATACTAAACAGTACTGGTCCCAATACAGACCCCTGAGGGACATCACTCATTACTGATCTCCATCTTGACATTGAGCCATTGACCACTACTCTCTAGATGTGACCATTCAATGAATTCCCAACAAGATAGAGAACTCCCACATTTTGGTTGAGTGATAGTTACAGGATTTACTGGAGTTTATACACGTGCATTCAATGAGATGGCAATGGCATGCTGTTCAGGTGGAAGGTAAGCTTCTGTTCTTATGGAGCAGTTGCAGACTGGAGCTTCCAACTTCTTGTAGTATGTGGGCTGACCCCCTAGAAACCAAATCATAGCTTAGGCTGTCCTCAGACCTACCCAGGCATCATTTCAGACAATAACCAGTAGGCATGAGCCAAATCCTTCCCAGAAGAGTCCAGTGCTCAAGCCTGCACCCTGGTCATGGTTATTTCATGTACTAATAATGCAGAGCCTTATTGCCAAAGCACAGGTACTGACATCAGTCACATATCAGCAAGTAAAATCTCTGACCTGACAGTGGAGAATGTCTCCCAACTTATAGAAAACAACAGTTTAGTGCTCTATAAGAAATAATGTTAAAGCAATTATGAAATTCAGCATCAATAATTACCAAGTGGAGTGGTCCTGGTGGCGGGCTGGGTATTAAAAATAATTTTGCTGCAAATTCTTTTATGTGCTCCTCAACATCTAAATCCTTGAAAGGTCGCAGTTGCACTAGTAAGCTGAAATTAAATTACAGGAAATTACTTAGAAATAGTAACATGCAAACAGAAAAAAAGCCTTTTATCTAATAACCTAGAACTGAAAAAGAAAATATATTAGGAGTAATGAAGCTATTATTCAAGATAATTAATTTCTAATTTATTAATACTGTAGCGGCTCCGTTTAATTGTAATGGTGCTACTGTGATAGAAGCAAGTTTTTTTACTTCCATGCCTAACACAGTACTGCATAACATATATTGGAGGATGCAGACAGCACACTGGGTCTCATGATGGCAAAGAAAACCTCGAGGGGAGATGCAGCTAAATGCAGCATCTTGTAGAGATTGCTTGAGGAACAAAACACCCACAGCTGTTGGACTGGATGGTCTTGAAGGTCTCTTCCAACCTTAATGGTTCTATGATTCTATAGTGCCATGGTGTTTCTCCCATCTCAAGCATCACACATCAGCTCTGGGATGGAAAACAACATCAGAGGAAAAGAGAGGCTGTAGACATGGGCTTAACTGCAGAAGAACGTGAAGCAAAAGCCATACCTAGTCTAAGGCCCAGGCCTGCATGAACACTGCTCTTTGCTATTGTTCCTACCCACACAAAGAACAAATGCAGCTGTGCAAATCTACCAAATGTTCCTTGGAACTGTATCACCCCAGCTGTGCCAAAGCCACAAAGGTCATGCGGTTTATATTGTATGGCAGATCAATTAATTAACATTTAATCATACACACTATAAAGACTGCAAACCACAGAGTCCAACAGCATTTCTGAAATGCAGCAATTAAGAAGTCAGATATTTGTAGTCAGAAAGGGCGTTTTGTTCAATCAAGATCCACATGCATGTTCACAGCAAAAATTCCAAACCTTTACAAAATCAGAAATTGAAGCCTGCAAATCTATATATACAGGAACTAGGAACTTAATGTGGTTATATTCTCTCTTGAGGTTTTATTTTAGTTTGTAGTTTTATTGGTTTCCTGCAAAAGGACACTTGCTCTTCAGGAATAAAGTGGTCTAGAAATGGTCTAATGGTCTAATGGTTAGGAATATGATGGGATAAAGGTTGGACTTGATGACCCTGGAGGTCCCTTCCAACCATAATGATTCTATGAAAGCAACTGAATAGGTCACAAGATATATGAGAAACCAGGACATCATATTTTTGTACAACTAATAATCTGTCACATATTACTGAGCTTTTAATTGAACTAATGGAACATTTAATACTAAATTCACATTTGGAAGCTGCCCTGGGCTGAGTACTCGGCTGTTACACACATCCCCAAAAAGCCCAGAAGCTGTTTAGGGGCACAGAGGAGACAAGGGGAGGGGAATTTAAGAATTATCAAAGAAAACCAGACAGTGGAGTCACCATTTTAAACAAATACGCTGTTCACACTCAGTAACGCCTTAGATGTGGCCAAAGAGCATAGGTAGATCTGCTTTTTTTTGAGACAAAAAGCACATATAAGCATATCCAATAAGAGTTACAACTGAAGCAACCTGATCTCAATGCTGAAAAAGCAGCAGATGTACAGAAAGGCTGGTAAGAGCTCCCTAATCACTACCCTGTGCCCATTAATGCAAAGTAATGGCTGCTGACAGCTCCACACTGCAAACGCCTGATGAAATAAATGAAGTAATCTCTGAAACGTTGAAGCAGAGAGCTAAGGAGTTTATGAACCTTCCATTACCTCTATTAACTGTCCACAGACAGATGTTTCAGAAAGCCAGAGAACCTAAGAATAGGTCCTTTCTACTGCCTCAATGCTGTGAGCTGTTTGCACGCTCCCACCTTTTCTCAAGGCAGCTGAAAGGACGAACACACAGGCTGGAAGATTTACTGTTTGAATGGAGCCCATTCATCCATGCAAAACAGGAGTGTGTCCAGGAGGAGATTACTGCCAGGAATATTTCACTTTTCATGTAGTGGAACAGATTGAGGTAAAACTACCTGTGCAAAGTGCCAAAACCCCTCAATTTTAAACTGCACCTTTTCCAATAATGGTGTAGAATAATCCCAGAGCCACAGTGCTGTGGAATGGTGCAGATGCACATCTGCTGGCTTTGCAGAGAGGCAGACACACTCCATTCAAATTGCTGTGCACTGGGAAGCACTGAACATTACTAATATCTGATTTAGTTATAAAATTAATTACATGGAATACGAAGACCTTCATTACTATGATGAAAGTTCAAAGCACCTGCATGGATTTGTAGTCTGACACTGCCTTTGTGTCTGTTTGGTCTCAGTTTTCAGTTTTGATTTCTACTGTACTCTGCCATTTCATAGAATCACAAAATTGTTTGGGTTGGAAGGGACCTTAAAGATCATCCAGTTCCAACCCTGCTGGCATGGGCAGGGACCCCTCCCACCACACCAGGTTGCTCCAAGCCCCATCCAACCTGGCCTTCAACACTGCCAGGGCGGGGGCAGCCACAGCCTCTCTGGGCAACCTGGGCCAGTGTCTCACCACCCTCACAGGGAAGAATCTCTTCCTAATATCCAATTTGAACCTACTTTCCTTTAGTTTGAATCCATTCCCCCTTATCCTATCATTACCTGCCCTTGTAAAAA
>VZRW01013773.1:0-48642 GCA_013398125.1 Aegotheles bennettii | reverse complement strand
ATTCTGTGATTCTATTCTATGATTCTATTTCTCTGTTTTAAAACAGCTACAACATACAAAGCTCTGCTGCTTTACTGAAGCCAATCTTCCCCCATCCAAGTTTTGGAACAGAAAGTCTCAGCTTATCCATTCTAGTAGATGAGTTCACCAGTAGTATTCTTCACATTTGAGCATCACAGGAAAAATGAGATGGATACTTGCCTTCGTCATCTATTAGTTACCGTATCTTAAGCTTCACCATCTTCTATACTAGGATCCTCCAAAGAAAGTAATTCAGTAAAAATAAGAAGTGAAAAAACACTCTTTTAATGAACACACAGAGTCTGAACTGGAAAGAAATTAGAGTGGAAAAGATAAAAGTTCAGGTAAGAATCCACTGGGGTATTCAAAAGACTTTAAAGAGCACGTTACAAATTGGGCTACCGAGTGCCATACCCTGCCACGCTAAAAAATTAAAGTGTCATTTTCCTTAGCTGGCAGCTGACATCAATTTCAAGATTGATGAAGGAACTGGAAACAGATAAATCCAACACAATCACTCACAAAATAACATGCAGCTAAACATTTTGGAAGGAAATTGAGAATTAAGGCTCAGCCCTGAGGCTGTTAAGCAAGAAAAACGCAGACCTCCTCAAACAGCAGCAATCTTCACTTGGCAGATTTGCCCTGCAGAGGTTTTCATACAAAGTTGCTTTGACAAGGCAATCCACCACTTGCATTGAAGGCATCTCTGTGCTACAAAGCACTGGGTGACAGCCAGCAATTTAACAGCCTCACAGTGTAACGACTTCTAAAACGGCAGGTCCTTGATGTCTTGAACTACAACAGAAGCATTAAACATCACTTTTTTTTTTCCACACAGAACAGCACTGTCAGCACTGTCACTGACCCAGTGACTGTCGTCAGCATTCAAGTCGGCTCATATTAAAGTCTATGGCCAAAGTCGTATTTTCTTACTCTTTTTCAGTTCAGGGATGTGAGTAGGCAGCAACAGAACAATACTCATTTGTTTCTACTACTCTTTGAACATTTCACATTCTCTGCCACTACTGTTACTTCTTCATTTTGAAATGCTTCTCTTCTGTTGCTTTTTACTACCAGATATCCTTGCATCATACACAGCTTCTTAGAAACACTAATGCCTTTTCTTTCCTGTAATCCTGCAAGATTCTGGAAGTCAAGGATTTCTCCCCATCCCCATTTACTGATTATGTTCCCATAACAACGGTGCCATATAGGACACAGACAAAAGGCAGACTTTTTACAGTGACCGCACTATTTTAGACACAAACAAGAAGTAGTGTGTTGAAACCACAGATTGGAGCATGAGCTCAGCTATTTGGCGTTTCCTTGATCTCATTCTCCTCTTCCCATCACTGAAGAAGTTAATTTCATTTTGAATGTCATGAAAGAAATGGCTTCTTTAAGGAAAAATTGGGCAGGGGAAAGTATGACGTGTTACAAAAATTAGGTTGGAAGGGACCTCTGGAGGTTCTAGTGCAATCCTTTGCTCTAAGCAATGATAATTGAAGTCAAATCAGGTTGCTCTGGGTCTCATCCAGTCAAGTTTCAGAAATCCCTTAGGAAGGAGATTCTTCCTTTCCCTTAGGGAGGAGATTATTCCCCTCCCTTATGCTCCAGCCCTCATACAACTTAGCTTATTCTGGTCTCACTCTTGTTTGCCAGCAGTTCTCCAGTATCAAGGCACCCAAATGTGGGACAGTATTCCAGATGTGACCTGAAGAGTGAGGAGTAATAACAATAACGGTAATAATCCCTTCCCTTCGCCTGTGAGCTACAGTCCTGGTGATGGAGACCATTACACAGCTACTTTTCACTGCCACAAGCACACACGGATGGCTAACAGAATCCCAGAATCCTAGGGGTTGGAAGGGAACTCGAAAGATCATCTAGTCCAACCCCCCTGCCAGAGCAGGGTCACCTAGAGTACATCACACAGGAACGCATCCAGGCAGGGTTTGAATGTCTCCAGCCAAGGAGACTCCACAACCTCCAACGCTCAACTTGATCACACCTCATTTCTTCCACGCAACTTGATGCCCAGGGAGGCATTACAGAAGAAGGAAAAAATTGGTTTGGTGGTTACATCTGCATTAGCAGGGCCAGAAAGTACGATGCAGACACTGTAAGAGACAAGAACTGTACCACTGACTGTGGTAGGTAGATAAAGAACCCCACAGTGGAGGCGATAGGAAGATCTGAGACATCTCACAGACTACTTGTACATCGCACTTGTCATATCAAAACACAGCTTAATAGCTGAAGATAACTGAGGGGAGAGAAGTCTTGCTAAGCATGGCTGTATGATCTTCACTGCTGTACATCTCATTCTTACAAAACACACACTTCCAACACTAAAAAAGCAATCTCTGGCTGAAAATAGCGCTCTTTGATCTCTTCAATTTGAAATCTTGGTATCTCGGCGATAAGGACAATTAACGGATGTCAGCCCAGAAACTTCAGTTTCATAAGCTTCAGTGCAAAACTGTGTATTTTTTCCTGGAATCCACGTCAACAACGGGTCAGTCATACAAGACCTTCCTTACTTTGGGAGTGGGTTATATCATGTTCCCCTGACTTCATTGACTTCACTACTCCGTATTGCAATAAAGAATGCACAAACACACTTTCAAGACCAAAATTTGAAGCACTACCAAGATTTTTACCCAGCTGTTTCATCTGTAAATATCAGACATTCACCACTTTCCATCAAAATGTTCCCATCAATAAGCTCTCATCTTTCTACACTTACTGAAATTAGACAGAAAACATATTCCACCATTTCCTCATGTAGATAGTGATGCAGAAGGGAAAGAAAGTGGAGTAAACCTCTAAACTTGCCCTAAAGCAGTGATTGAGATTTGTCACAGCTTCAGGGACATTGCTATAGTTAATACTGACAAGCATAGTTATATATAGTTACATATAACTACATATATATAGTTAATGCTCTCCTTTCTGACACTCCATTTTATACCTTGAGCAAAGAAACAATTCAAACCCTGTAGCATGTTCAGAATATTGAAATAGCTTCTACTTTTTCTAGAATCCTTTTTTGGTGCCAATTTCCTACTTGCTGTTCTAAGGGTTTTTTGGAAGCAATGAGATCAAACCGAGTAAACTGCAATGAAATGGAAATTCCCCTTCTTTTAAGTTTGCTTCTCACAGATGCCGAAACAACACACACACACACTGATTTCAACAGCCCAGTGGTGACATTTATGGCACAACCACTTCCCCAGTTTGAATGTATACACGAATGCGACCCTGGAATTTGAACCTCTGCTTGGCTCCGATCATTTAAGGAGCTGACATCAGCGAAAGTCATCTCCTGAATGAGTGAGCAGCAAAGTTTAACAAAGACTTATTTACCTCGTGCCATTAGAGCAGGTTCAAGCAAGCCAGCTGGGATGCCTGGGAGCAGCGTGGGGTCCCAGCACGTGCCAGCAGTGGGGTGGCTTGGGGACACATCCCAAAACCACCAGCACTTTTTAACACAGCAAAAATCAGGAAGAGGACTTGAATTGTTAACTCACATGTGAAGTGGCTACGGCTGTAAACAAATTATAAACCACAGATTCAAAGCAGAAACCAACCCACGGGCTTGTGCCGTACCCACACCACTCAGGTTGTGCCAAATTCACTGAGCTGAATCTCCACGCAGGGATTTGGCCCTTGTGCTGTCCCAAGGGTGTGAGTTACCAAGCTTTACTCCCACTTCTTTAGCCTGATCTCCAGCAGGAGATGGGAATGGGCAGGCACCAAGGACATGAACTGTTCAAGCATTTTGCTGTTCCTGATTATATAAAGGTACATTGCACTCTTCCTCTAAGCTCAGACCCTTGAAAAAGTTTAATTACTAAGCTCAGACCTTTGAAAAAGTTTAATTACTTAACGCTGCTCCCAAATGACCCCGACTTTGCTGAGGATTCCCTGTCAGAACAAGTTTTCTCCCAAACCTCTCTGTTCTGTCCGATGAGAAGAGCAACCAGGCAACCCCACGGCTTTACTCCGGTCTGTCCGGGGGGGAGAGGCCCGGCCGGTGCCCTGGCTCAGGCTCCGGGGCAGAGAACGGCGCTGACAGGAGCTGCCCCACGGACCGGCCGGGCACCCCCCCCTCCCCGCCTCTCACCTGGAGCAGAGCCCTCACCCGCTCCCTCGGCACGCCGACCAGCAGGCAGACCTCCAGCAGGCCCGAGGGCAGCGCGTCCTCCATGGCACGGCGGGGCAGGGGCAGCAGGGACCGGTGTCGGCGGCTGCTCCTTCCCTCAGGGCAGCTCGGCCCCTCCCGGGGGCGGCACCGGGGCCGGGCCCGGGCTGAAGGCGGCGGCGGGCGAGGACTGGGATGGGGGAGGAAGGGGGCGCGCGCTCCCTCACACAGGCGCGCGCGCCCGCCCCGCAGCCCGCCCTTCGAGCTGCCGCGCGCTGTGATTGGCTGCCTCTCCCGTCGCTCTGAGGACCTGCGGCCAATCAGAACGGCGGCTCCGCCCGGCGGGCCGCGGAGAGGGCGGGACATCGCTGAGGCACCGCGAGGCCGCCTCTCCCCGCTCTCTCCCTGCCCTCGCCTCGGCTCCCTGCCCCGCCGGGAGAACCCCGGGAAAGGCGCTTCCCGACCCGAGGGAGAGGGCACTCTTTTCTCCCAGCCAAGCCACAGGCTGATTCCCCGCCGGGGCCGCTGGCCCGGGGGGTGCTGAGGCGCCTGAGGGCCGCCCGTCCCCTCAGGGAGGGGGGTGAAGCCGTGGCCCGGTGCTTTGATAAGCGGCGCCGTTCCCGGCTGTTTGCTCCAGGTGACTCAGCAGGGGTATGTGACTGCCACTAAATAAGAGTCATATTTAACGTGGGTCATAGTTTCATTGCGTTTACTGTAAGCACAGAGCTGATAGCAGCCTGCCTGGTGCTTTCCCCTCCAGAGCACCGGCGCTCTCGGCGGAGCAGGCGGCCCAGGGGACTCCAGGGTTTAATTTTGAGCTGTTTAAACAGTGAATCACTGCATTGGCTCTGTAGATCTTCACTGAGAGAAGTGTGTGTCTTCTGGGACCGGTGCATAAAGTACCCGAAACTACAGAGAGCAGAAACTGGGGGCACGAGGCGTAATTCCACCACAACCACAAACTTCTTCTGTGGACTGGTGTTCACGTAACTGAAACATAAAAAAATCCCAATATAAACATCTGCAGGCTTTCACGAGTTTATCAGTCCAGGGTTCGGAACAGACTTCTTCAAAAAGTACAGAGCATCAGAAACACAATCCCCTCGATGGGGATTTTATTATTTCAGTTTTTGTGGTGTTAGAGCTCAGGATTATGTGGCCTCTGGGATTCTCAGCTTATTTAGAAGAAGTCACAAATGCAGAAGGTAGGAAATGGTGTTTCTATAACACTGAATAAAAGAAGGAAATTCTTGAAAACCTGGAAGTTCAGGGATTGTTTCTTCTAAGTGCCAGAAGAAGATCATAGGCTCAAAGATTTATGTGAATGAACTTTAGGGTTGTAAGAGATTGATAAAATCATCGTGTTTAGTTTGTGTAGCCCAGGCCACAGAATCAGAGTGATTCCTGTATTAAATTAGTAACTTGTGGCTGACACCGTGAGTTTCTACAATAAGGACTGCTAACAAGCACTGTTTGAAGTTAGGCATCTCAATTTTAGCTTCAGTTTTAGCTTTTTCCTTCTGGGTCATGTTAAGGTTTGTCTGCTGTTTGAACAGATTCTTTACTACAAAAAGATTGCTCCTTGCAGAGTTTAAGATTATTAATCCCAGTTTATTTTTAAGACATGATACAACTCATACTTTTAAAATTCTTCCCTAGTCACTTGTGTGCATCTTTTCTCAGCCTTTTCAAAGGTCTCCAATATTATTTTTGAATTATGAAAACCAAAAACAAGCTTTACTATCGCTGAATATACAGTGATAAGTCACACTGCTATTTCTAGCTGATATCCCCACCTAATTAAAACAGAGAAAGACTGATAAATGAATCATTCAAAAGGGTGTAATGTTTAATTGGTTATCCACTGTAACCCTGTACAGTTTTCTTAGGGTTATTACTCCAACATGACAGTCCTACGTCTTACATTCATTGACCTATGACTATGACCTAATATTTGACATTAAAAGAAAAGTACAAATGAACTGAGGCGATTAAGCAATCCAGGTCCCCCTGTAGTTAATTAATCTCTATCATGATTAGTTTCTGATTTCTCTGCTATCTGCAGTTGATAAATACTGGATGATTCTTGTTCATAATTAATATAGCCCTCAAAGCAAGGATACGGTGAAGTTATTATCAAAACAGAACTACAAGATGAAAAGTACTAAGGTGAATCTGATAACATCCCAAGAACTCTGAAAGTAGGAAACCTTCTATGTGGGGTCACTGGTGAGACAAAATAATTCTCACAGAGGAGAATGCCTCTGTGCTACAAAGAAAATCATGTAGTTAAATAGTTCTTTTCCCAAGAAAAGATGTCAACTGAAGAAGAAATTCCAGCTTTTATTATGTGTTTTCTTTTTGGAAGATCACAAAGTAAATGTTTGTTTGTTTGTTAATGATCTGATGTGGTACTCAGCTGCTTGGAGTTATATGCAGAAAAAACTGCTGATCTTGATGTACCCTCAATGTGGGTAAGGCTTTATCAGACCTGAGGGCCATATCTGAATAATTAAAGATTCCCTTGACACAGAAATCTAAGTCAGCTTCCAAATACAGTGTTTATGTTTTAGCTAGACTGCCTCAGTTTGGAGGAGAAAATAATTTAACAAGTCCTGTATTTCTTTCGTGCGATCTTGCTTATAAAATATAACCTACCTAGTCAGATGAGAAGCCTTGAGCTGGCTCTAGCTTTAACAAGGCCATTCTCAAAATCCCATACTCAGAGGTTATATAATACAGCCTTCCATGTTCAGCCTTACATTTAAAATACCTTCCAAAGTCGTCTCCAAACTTCTACCCTCACCTCTTTCAAGTTACTGCTGTAAATTAGGATCTACAAATCAGTTTATCACTGCATGAAAAAGGTTGAGTTGCTCTCCATCATCCTTGAAAGGAGCTCACAGTGACTTGTTCAGTTGCAGATGCCTATAATGCGGACACTTCAGTCTTGAGGGGTATGGGCCAGGTGAAGAGTAGAGTCAGGACTGAATTGTAGGAGAGCAAACTTTCGATTGTTTAAGGAATTAGTGTATGGGACCCCCCTGGGAAACTGCTCCCAACAAGCTGAAAAGGACTAGCAGCTCTTTAAGGACATTAGTCTTAGAGCACAAGAGCTCTTGCTTCCCATGTGTAACAAATCAGGCAAGGAAAGCAGGAGACTGGCATGGGTCAGTAAGGACCTCCTGGTCCAACTGAAGTGTAGGAAGGACATGCACAAGCAGTGGAATGAGGGGCATGTATCTTGAGAAGGATGTAGGGATGCTGCCCAGATATATAGGGATGAGACTGCAAAAGCTAAAGGCACGGTTAGAGCTGATTTTGTCCAGGGATGCAAAGAATAATAAGAAACATTGTGCCCATTTTTATTAAGACCTGGATCAGGGCAACCCTCCTGTATCAATATAGTCTGGGGGATGCAGAGATTGAGAGCAGGCCTGCTGAGAAGGACTTGGGGATGCTGGTGGATGAAAGACTGGACATGAGCTGGCAATGTGCACTCACAGCCCAGAAAGCCAACTGTATCCTGAGCTGCATCAGAAGCAGCGTGGCAAAGGGGTTGAGGGAGGTGATTCTGCCCCCCTACTCCACTCTCATGAGACTCCACCCGGAGAGCTGTGTCCAGCTCTAGGAATCCCAGCACAAGAAAGTCATGGAGCTGTTGGAGCAGGTCCAGAGGAGGGCCATGGAAATGGTCACATGGATGTAACACCTCTGCTGTGAAGAGTCTGAGAAAGTTTGGGTTGTTGAGCCTGGAAAAGAGAAGGCTCTGGGGAGACCTTATGAAGGGGGACCTTCAATACTTAAAGGGGGCTTATATGAAAGACAGAGACTCTTTTTACCAAGGCCTGTAGTGGTATGACAAGGGGTAATGGTTTTAAAATAGAAGAGGGGAGATTTAGACTATATGTAAGGAATAATTTTTTTACGGTAGGGGTGGTGAGACACTGGCACAGGTTGCCCAGAGCAGTTGTGGATGCCCCTCCCTGGAAGTGTTCAAGGTCAGGCTGGTTGGAGCTTTGAGCAACCTGATCTCATGAAAGATGTCCCTGCCCATGGCAGGGGAGTTGGACCAGGTGACCTTTAAAGGTCCCTTCCAACCCACACTATTCTATGATTCTGTTTAGCCAAACGAATCCTACCCCATGTAATAGTAAAGCCATTCAATATATCTTCATCACAGCACCTTCTCTCATATATGTCTTCATTCATCTTTGGTATCCGTAATATAAGACTGAGTCCTCAACACTTGTGTGTTCCTTCCCAGTGCAGATGATAAAACCACCTGGTAACAACAGCCCTGAGGCAGAGCTTCTGCCCTCCAGAAGCTCTAGGACTGTAAGTGCCTAAGTAACTTGAGGAGATTATTGGCCACGTTCTTTTAGTGCTCATTTTTATTCATACCTGTGCATCTTTTTAAACAGTGCAGAGAACTATTCATAGACTAACTCAGGACTTTGGACACAAACTCTTGCAGAGTTTCACCATGACCTGTATAAGGACTACAGGAAATTCCTTTTGAAACTAAGTATAGACATGATCTGTATTCTGCACATTTTTTGATACCTTGCTCGGTACAATATCCTCACTTGTGATTAAGGTTGTTCCACATCAATCTTTGGGTGAGAACTGAAATTCAGACCACTGCTTCCTTCCACTACCTGGCTCACAGGAATATACATTTCTGTGTCTATGCTAAGCAAAATTGCATAATTAAGAAGTCTTTATTCTGTCTGGTAAAAACTGTGCTGTAGCCAAAGAGAAGGCAGGAAGTACAGCATGAAGTATGCTGCTCTAACATGTATCAGAGAAGTCTTTGCAGCCTGGAAGCCCATGAAAAAACACAGCATCTCAGGATTTTAAACCCTTTGTCTCTAAAATCAGTTCTTATTAACAAGACCATTCACAGGGGGAGGGATTTGTTTTGGACAAAACTCGGGTGGGTCAATTTGATTCTCTTCAACTTCAGCATTTCTCATTTTATATTCCTTCTTCCAGAATAATGAAGCAGGAGGGTTCCATGACTGCAGAGAAGGATCTTTATTCGCAGATACAGTATTTCTTTTATTGCAGGACAGTGCATGGTCTAAATTTACACTGATATTAGCAACCAGGCAACCCCTTGGTAACTGACTATGCAAATTGAATCATTATTTTCACACTAGGGACCTGCACAGTCTTAAAATTCCTCTCCCAATGTCTCAAACATTTATTTCCATTCTTAATAATGCTGCAAAAACCTACTATGAGAATTCTTTATTCTCCCAGGTGTCATCCAACTGAGTGCAATGACTTTGACCCCAGTATTATTCTATAAAAGGTCACTAGGTTCAGCGTAAATGTATCAGAGGGAAAGGAGGACAGTTCAGGGATCTCTATGTCTATTAATGGTTCCATTTGCATCTTCTTTTTTTTACTTGGCTTGCCTGGTTGTGCTGCCACCATTTATGGTATAACAGAATTCAAGTTTTCTGCTACCTTAACTGTCATTTAGCATGTATCTCTTTAATAGCACATAGGTGTATTTCACTGGCATTACAGAAAAATGCCAGCACGAGACCAGTTGTTACAACATACCACCTGATGGGATTTGTATTTTCCAGGGCTTGTACCTGCCCACGTGCTGGAGAAGTCAGCTACTGTCTTCTATTTCCTCAGTTCTCAAGCAATGGAAAGTTACCCCCAATTCAAACTTTTGTAGGGAACCACACCCCTTAAAGCTCAGATCCTTATGATTTGTCCACGTGTGCTGAAAGGCTTTGTCGTTTTTCTCCACCGCCTCTGAATAAGGTTGTGCAAGTAGTAAAACCAGGTAGCAGTGAAGTCTGCCATTTCACCCTGGGAATGCTCTTGAAGGGCCTGAGATGGTATAGACATACCCTAGAACTGTCAACAGCAGTCTTTTTAACCTGCAAAAATACCAGATTAATTTAATATGCTGTATGCAGAGTACTCTTTGGTTTATATTACGGCTGTAATTAATTACCTTAATGTCTGCCATCTCCTTTTAAACATAAAGATAAATCAAGACACACTGGATGAGGACAGGATATGGGAGGAGGAGAAGGGTACCATAACCACACATGCAGCTATATTGTTTCACCTGGTGTCTGTGCCCCACCAGGGAGGGAGAGAGTGCCAGTGAGGAGAATAAAGTCTCCTTAGCCCTGTCATCCCATAACGTAGTAACAGCTCCTGTGAAGGACTCTAGGATACCCATATGCAAGGCTGGGATAAAGACATTGATAAACGGGAACAAATTAAGCAGAGTGCTACCAAGGTGGTCAGGGCTGAAGCACTTGCCCCGTGAGGAGCATCTGAGACAACAGAGCTGAAGAAGAGATGGCTTCAGGGGAACCAATAGCAGCCCCAGTACCTACAGGGAGATCATTAAGAGGACAGGGCAAGGTGGACAGCCAGAGGTGGAGAAACGACACTCATAAACTGAAACAGGAGAAGTAGTGATTGCATCTAAGGAAAACAGTTCTCATTCTGAGAGTAGCTGAGCACTGGAGCAGAGGCCTAGAGATGTGCCATCTCCATCTTCAGAGGTTCTCAAGGAGAGGCTGAATGAAACCATGAGCAAACTGGTCTGACCTGACAGCTGACCCTGCTTTGAGCAGGAGTTTGGACTAGAGATCTCCTGAGGTCCCTTCTGGCCTGGATGATTCTGTCATTCTCAGGGACTCTGTGTAGAAATACAGCAAGAGGGTAAAATTTTTTATTTGAAGGAAACAAAACATTAGAATTCCAGTCAACCAAGCAGGGAGAATCCTCGGCCAGTTGTACAGTTGGTGGCCTTTCAATTTAACACAATTTTTTGTGATGGGATAACTGAGCCCTAAGGAAATAGCTTTGGGTGTCAATGCAAGACTTACTCCTCATCATCTCTATATTTCTGATAAGGAGGCTGGCTGTAGCTTTATTTTTCTGAGAAAGAAAAAAATCTGCTGAAAGTCCTGGGAGGGGAAAAAAAAAGCTAAACTTTATCACAGCTCCTGCATCGCATCTAGAGAAACATAGCAACACTAAGCTGTCAGGTCTTGGCAAAGAACCAGACTAGGGCGAGTGCTCTGAATATTAGAAACACTTTGCATTGTAGATATTGTGAGATATTCCTGAGGCTACAGAAGAGCTTATTACTGAATCTAATTGCTCTAAGGTCGGTTTTAGCAGTGTTTTATTTATGTGGGATGCAGAACGTCCTTCAAATCTGCTTTGCTTAACATGACATTTATTATACTTCCAGTTCTTTACCATCTGGCACAATCTCAGGCAGCCAAAGAGATTTTGCATCTGCTTTTGTAATAACATTAAGACTTCATAACGTTTGTCCTTTTACTGCAGTGCTGTAAAAGGAGTGCAGATTCAGATTTACTGAAGTGGTGGGACAAGAGAGAGGAGAGGTCAGTGAGTAAAGACAGATACAGAAAATAAAATTTCAAGTAGAACAGTTTTTCTGTAATAGCTTCTTCAGTGTAAGAAACCTTAAAATATGTAAGTACAGATACCATAATTCATAACTATGAACTGCTTTTTTTTTAATAAAATAAACTTGGTTTCGTCCCTGAATCTGAAGAATCTCTTGGGATGCCCCACTGTGCTCAGAAAAGATCCATCAGCAGTTCATAGCTTGACAAAAGCACAATACAGTAGACTTCACTGGCAATTAATGTTAGCTTAGTGAAACACATATTAAAAGCCAAACACTTTCCCTCTTGATCTTTTTGTAGCTGTCCCTACATCACTCTCTTTATGAAAAAACAGCACATATAAGTAAAATGAACTCTGTTATATAAAAACCAATCTCCTCTAAGCTTGGGAACTGTTTAAATATGATAAGGTTTTTCATTTTTAAATGTCTGCATTACATGGTTGTTGAAGAAGATTAATCCAGGCTTGGAGCCAACCAGAATACCGAGCAGTTGTATTTTCCATATAAAATAACTAGCTTCCAAGTGACCTCAGTTGATCCCCAGATAAAAAATGCATCAAGAAGAACACAATAAGACAGCATACAGCAAGTATCCTTTGTAGCAGTCTAACGTAAAGACAAAAAGAAGAGAATTCATGGGCATTAGCCAGTATGTTTATGTATAATGTGAGACCATTCTAATGTGATGTGCTGATGCCCCTCGTTCTCTAGCAGGCAGTGCAATATTGTAGAGCGAGACCTCTTGAAAGCCATTTCTAAGCACAGAAGGGACAGAAGGTGCCGAGAAGTGGTGACCATGGGTTTACCAAGGTCAATCATGCTTTACCAACCTGTGTGGCTTTTCTTGATGGCTGACTCTGTGGAGAAGAGGAGAGAAATAAAAGGGAGAAATTTACCTTCTTGCAAGGCTTAGACACAGTCTCCCATAGCTTCCTTGTAGCCAAGCTGGGAAGAAGGACTAAATAGGTGGACAACAATGTGGTTGAAAATTCTCTGGTTCAAAGGGTTGTGGTAAAGAGTTTGAAATCTGACAGCTGGTTATGAGTAGCATTCCTCAATGTTTGATACTGGGGCTCGTAATACTTGGCATCTTCATCATGAATGTGGACCATGGGATGAAAGGCATCATCAGCAAGCTTGTGGAGGCTGCTGTGGGGGCAGAGGTTGGTATGCCAAAGGGCAGAGCTGCTAGAAGAGAAGGCTAAGGAGAGATCTAATTGCAATCCACCTGAAGAGGGGTTATAAAGAAGAGTGACACCGCTTCTTCTCAGAGGTGCAGAGTGGGAGGACAAGAGGTAACAGTTGAAAGTTGCAGCAAGAGATAGTCTGATTGAATATAAGGAAAAAAATTTTCACCATGAGAGTGATCAAGCACTTGAGCAGGTTCCCTGCAACATAGTGAAATCTCCTTCCTTAGCAATCTTAGAAACCTGGCTGGATGAGGAGCAACTGGATCTAACTCTGAAGTTATTGCTGCTTTGAGTGAAGAGTTGGACTAGAGACCTCCAAAGGTCCTTTCTAAACATTTGTCTTTGATTCTATAATTAATTAAACCCATAGTAGTTTATTTGCATCCAAGGCTCCTTAGGGATTTAGAAGTGCAGCAGAGAGAGAACGAAGCTCAATCATTTGCATAGCTAAACATATCGTATACTTTTAGGTGTACTTATATATCACTATGACAAGACTATATTTAAATATTGTCTGACACGTCAAGTATAGCAACTAGCTGTATCATGTATGACTGAAATTGGACAGGCTGTAACTTCTCGTAAATAATTAACTCCTGCTTACTGCTTCAAAATCCCTGATTTGCATGATGACACCATGGGGCAAACTCTACCATGAGAGCAGGTGTGCTGTGCTGCCACACAGCCAGGCAGGATTCTGCATAGCTATATGGAAACTACATAAAGAAAATTGCAGTAGTACAAACACCACCCAATTGTCTGTGTGTGGTTTGCATGTTGCACTTCTAATATCTAAAAAAAAAAAAAAGAATTGCCGAATTTGGGGTTGGAAAACTTAATTGACAATGTGTCCCAACTGTCTTCTTTTTCATGGTTCTTGTTTATTACTCCGTAACAGCTATTTCAGTTTTCTAAGGGTAAAAATTTAGTTGAAGAGTAGAGAGCTTATCTCATGTACAGAGGTGAATTATTCATCAAACGTATTTTAACAAATCATTTTTAGAGCAATTTAGGCTTTCTTTTCTGGCATAGCTGAATCTAATGCTGTCTTTCCTTATAGCAATTTATTTTTCTTTGGTGTTTGGAGAATTTTTCAGAGTTGATTTACCTCAAATCTTCTAGTAGGAGAAAATCACCAAAATGTAACATTTCAACTCGGTGAAGTAACATAACCTGACATAAGTGGAGGTGTCTGAAAATTATAAAAGTAGGTTCACATTCCACAAAGGTTAAACCTATGTCCAATTTTCAAGTGTCAGAGCAAACTGTTTATGACAACTCTGGCTTTCCTGGCATAAGATGATCCTTCTAAAGGGTGGCTGGTAGCTTTCTGTGTTTGCAGAGCACACACAAAGTCAGGAGCCCAGTTTGGTCAGCTGCCAAGTACTTTTGTAACACGTTACAGGGGTGCTCATGGTGATCATCAAGGGAGAGAGTTTTTTATTTTATCCAGAATTGTTGTGAATGCAAAGGTACTTATTGAATTCTAGAGTGGAAAAAGAGTTTGTGGTGTGATTTGGCAAAGCTTCCTCTTAAGAGAAGCAGTGACTCAGAAAGCGCTGCTCATAGCTTTCCTAATATTGTCAGCACAGCTGTTCACCCACTGAGGGTAAATTATGTAAGATAAAAATATATAGAATTTTCAGAGGTTGTATTAAGTACATTTGTATGAAAAACTAAAAATGGATATAGTATCGTAGAATCATAGAATCATTCTGGTTGGAAGGGACCTCCAGGGTCATCAAGTCCAACCTTTATCCCATCATATCCCTAACCATTAGACCATCAGACCATGGCCTCAAGTGCCTCATCAACCCATTTTTTGAACACCCCCATGAACGGTGACTCCACCACCTCCCTGGGCAGCCCAACCACCCTCTCAGTAAAGAACTTCTTCCTAATATCCAACCTAAACTTCCCCTTCCCACTACAACCTCCTTTTAGGTAGCTGTAGAGGGCAATAAGGTCTCCTCTCAGTCTCCTCTTCTCCAGGCTAAATAACCCCAGTTCCCTCAGCCGGTCTTCATAAGGCTTGTTTTCCAGACCAGATATAGCCCAAGCTAGAGCTGGAAACAAATTTATTAGTACTTTGCAGAGGACAGAGTTTATTTTTAAGTCCTGGCTAAAAGGAAGAGACTTCTTTTGAGTTCTCAGGTTATGCAGACTGAAGGCTTAAACAACTGTGCTTTTTTATTAGTTTTATTCTCATCCATGTGTTATATGTTGGCAACTTCACTTGCTTCATCTTTTCTAAAATTAAACCCTCAGCCCTCAGTTTCTTCTCCAGGATCAAGCCCACACAACTCATCATTAACCTTAGACTGTAAATGCCTCAGGGTAGGAGGCGTTTCTCCAAGAGTAGTACAGTTATCCTACAGAGCAGGGCACTGATCCAAGGCACGCGGGTAGCAGCACGACTGCAGTAACTAATTGCTTTCTGGTGTTTCTTTGTTAAAGTTCTGCCATTGTTTTAAAGGAAAGCTGCTTTCCATCTTTCAGCAGA
The DNA here is from genome assembly GCA_013398125.1 of Aegotheles bennettii. NCBI lineage: Eukaryota > Metazoa > Chordata > Aves > Caprimulgiformes > Aegothelidae > Aegotheles > Aegotheles bennettii. The sequence continues at coordinate 33,343 of VZRW01013773.1, read as the reverse complement.
TTACATCTTGGCCCTTTCACCAAATATAAATGGTGAAATTTATCATTCTGCACTGTCCCACGTTGGACCAAAAAAGAGGTAATTATTAAAGCATGCTAGGAATGTGTAGTTTGGCAAAACCACGTGAGGCATTCCCTTTCAGGCCTTTCTTCAGGCACTGTAAGTTGCTCACAGGTCAAATAGTTGATGGTACACAGATAGAATCCATGTGTCTTTAATGACAAGCGTACGTGCTTCTAGTAAAAGCTGATTCAATAAAATTTGCTGTGTCTTACCTTGGCTATAGTTACAAGAAAGCAGCATTGTTTAATTAAGAAAACACATTATTGGAGTTCAAAAATGAATCTATGAACAGATTTTTCCTGCAAAGTCTATTCTTTAACTCATATTTCTCTGGGTTTTCTCCTGGATTTAACAAGATTTTTCATGGAAGCTTCCTTACAGCGATTTGCTGCCAATGTATTGCAGCACCAGTAAAGAGCTGACTGACTTGAACAAGATATGATCACCTCTTCATAATGACATGCATGATTATCCCTGCAAATGATGTAATTGTGATAAAGATTTCAAAGGAAAGAAGGTGATTTATTTACATACTGCCTAGAAGCATTCAGTCTCTCGATGTGGAGCAAAACCTGAATCTCAACATGGAAATCTTTAGAGTTAGTGCAACAAGACCAATCTGAGTTAACCAGGAAGGAATCAAAGAGGCTGTTAATAAAGCAGTGCCAAGAAAAGTGCTACAGGGCACTGTGCTGCAGTATGTATTTACAATATGTTAGAAAGGCTGCATTTATTTCAAAATTAACATCTTTTAAAAGCAGCAAATTTTGTTTGGGAGAAAGCAGTCCTCAAACTGAGATTCCCAGTGATCTGGACCTATCTAAATCTTGTGAAATAACAGCAGCCAAACCTTCTGGTTTTCAGCTCAGCCAGAAAGCAAACCTTCAACATAAACAGCAGAAAAGCTTTGGCACTAAGCAGAATCTGTAATTCAGCTCTGAGCCAGCTATTGAATTCTCCACACAATATTGTTGTGCTCTGAGTTATTTTTCCTAACACCTAGTTCCCCCCATGGGGGCTTGAAACACCCCTGATGCTTGGTGCCCTACAGACCCGTGGCATAGTCTTGTCTCCAAAGAGCTTACAGAACCAACAGCCAAGCAACATGGGCTTGTTGTCTTTATTCTCTGAGTACAGATGGTGTTCAGTTCTGCTAAGTTAAAATAAATCTCAGAATTTAAATGTAACAGCTACATCCTCCAGACAAGCAATTGCATAAATATGTGAATTTGCAGCCTTGCTTTTGTATTAATTCTAACCACATCTTCCTTATGTCATCTGGCAATGTTTTCCCCTTATTAACGTTCACTACCAGTCTCATTTCAGACAGCAAAGGCAGCTCCAGACATATGCCAACTCCATGATACTAAAACAGCCATGGCTACCTCTGTAGTCTATGACAGAGCTCTGAAAAGCTGTACTTACCCCTTCAGCTGCCAGCCAGGAAAAGGGAGAAGGTGTGTGAGATGCAGATTCAGAGGTTGCCAGCACATAAGCAGCAGCTACTGGTTTCTACTTTCCCATTCTGTTTAAGGCAGAAAGATCTCTTCCTGGTTTTCCTATGAGTTTCCTAGCCCAGGTCTTCACCTGTTCATCCTTTTTCCCATGCCAGGAAGCACTTAGTCTCAGCCAGGCATCTGTCCCTCCTCAGGATGACAGCAATCAGATAGCCTGCAATAACAATAACCCTGAACGAGCTGTACCCGAACAACAGGGGGGTTATAGGTACTTTCTGGTTTCAGTGCTTAACATTTGTTAGTGTTGCTTTCACCCTGTAGCTACAGCGCCACTCAGAAGCATCACAGAAAATACTCAATCATTTTTCCTTTTGTCATGTTACAAGACAGTTTCTGATGGGCAGCAGGGGAGCTTGCAAGGTTTCTGTGAAAGAAAAGGGTCAGGAAGGAGCCTGAGGTCATCAGGTATTTCAGTTACAGCTGGTGCTCTCTACAGACTCTGTGACCCTCACCTTTGGCAATGGAGCTCGAAATGGTTCCCACTGAAGTCGTTAGTATTTGTACTCCAGTGGTACCTAAAGCCACAAGGATCCAGTCTCTGCTAAATTCAGTATAAACTCTAGTCTTTGCCTTAGGGAACATTCACTCTCCACCTTTCTTCACCCTTATTGCATGTTCTGCCCTCAAGGCAGAGTGGAAGCAAGTTAACAGTTGCTGTAATGTTGTGGTGTCAGCTGCTGCTATGTGAACACTTTCCACTGCAAACTGTGTGGATGGCAATGCTGATTTCTCTTCAAACACAGTACTGATTTCATAGCATTCAGCTGCCCTTGGTAATGGCAAAGTCTGAATTGCAAACAAGGCTCCAGTTTCTGCTCTTGCCATCATCTACCCATCCAATTTTTCTTCCTTTAACTGAAAAAGAGAGGTGGTCAAATTCCCATTCCTGAGTAACCTAATCAAATTTCCATGTTGGCCCTGCTTTGAGCAGGGGATTAGGCTAGAGATCTCCAGAGCTCCCTTCCAACTTGAGTTCTTCTCTGATTCTCCATTTTATAAAAGCAGGTGTATAGGGTGTCCATGTCCACGGGTGATCTCTGTGAGAAGAGGCCAGGGGCTGCCCTTGTGCCAGACAGAGCCACCTTCAGCCAGCTCCAAAATTGACCCACCACAAGACACAGCTTAGACAATGAGTTACACTGGTGGCACCTCTAGGAAAACATAGGTAGGAAAGGACAAAAAAGCTGTGCAGCAGCTGAGAGGAATGAGAAAAATGTAAGAGGAACAATGCTGTAGACACAAAGTAGGTGCAGAAGGAGGAGGAGGTTCTCCAGGTGCCAGCAGCCCATGGAGAAGACCATGGTAATGCAGGTTGTCCCTCTGCAGCCCATGGAGGACCCCACTGGAGCACATGAATGTGCCCTGAAGGAAGAAGCAGCCCGTGGAGAGTCCACACCAGAGCAGGCTCCTGGCAGCACCTGCGGCCCATGGAGAGGAGCCCATGCAGTAGTAGGTTTTCTGGCAGGACTTGCAGCCCATGGGGGACCCACGTTGGAACAGTCCGTTCCTGAAGGACTGCACACTGTGAAAAGGACCCACACGGGAGCAGTTCTTGAAGAACTGCAGCCTGTGGGAAGGACCTATGCTGGAGAAGCTCGTGAAGGACTGTATCCTGTGGGAAGGACTGCACACTCAAGCAGGGGAAGAGTGTGAGGAGGAAGGAGCAGCAGAGACAAAGTGTTATGGACTGACCATAACTCCTATTCCCAGTGATCCTGCACTGAGGGGAGAGGTAGAAGAGTTGGGAATGGAGGAGTGAAGTTGAGCCTGCGAAACAGGAGCCAGTGAGGGAAAGATGTTTTTAGTTTTATCTTTGTTTCTCACCATCCTGCTCTATTTTTAATTGACAATAAATTAAATAAGTTTTCCCCAAGTCAAATCTGTTTGGCCTGTGACAGTAACTGGTAGGCGATCTCCCTTTTTTTATCTTGACCTGTGAGCTTTTTCATCTGATTTCCCCCTGCCATGCTATTGAGGAGGAGGAGTGGGAGAGAGGCTGGGTGGGGTCTGGCAGTCAGACAAGGTCAAACCCACTGCAGCAGGTATTGAATTTTACAAGCAATTGCAGCCATGCCCTGATCACTTTAAGCACATGAACAACACTGTAGAATTCACAGTGGGATTTATTCGAGTGCATCAAGGCATCAGGATATGCCCTTTAATGATTGTACTAGATCTCCACCACCACCAAATCCCTTGAGCCTGTGCACAGCAGAGTTCAAAAAGTGTTGTGCTCTGCCACTCGCAGTGTAAAATGCTAACAGATAAAAATACACCTCACCTGGTACAACTGCAAACCTAAACATCTTCATGAAACCATGGAACGGATGCTAACAGGTTTCAATGCCAGTGTTTTTTGTATATAGTGTTGAGGAGAAGATGAATGAAAGAAAAGCTTGCAGCAAGGCTTTTCTATTTACAGTTAGACAAGCTACTTAAATCATTTAATGTCACTCCAACCATTTCATCATTTCTTAATTTAATTAGGAAACAATAGAACTTTCACTTATCAATTTAAGTTCTTTGCTTTCATTGCTGATTTCTTAGGTCAATAAATACAAGCGTGATACATGAAAGTGACACAGACCTTTTCCCAACAGAGTTAAGAAAACCCAGCAGTAAGGCAATACTAAATGATGGCAAACCAGTTACTTACTGCAGACTGGAGGACTGATTGGTTTCACACACGAAGGTGAGCAGGAGTCATTGTTATCTCCCTTCCTTCACTGCACATATTTTCTTTGTAAGTTTTAATCCTCTGCTCTCACTAGTGTCCACTTTTTTCCAGAAAGAGGAAAAAAAGGACTTCTGGTAGCAGTGAGGGTGGAAGGAATAAGGACAGTACAAGCTTGGGAAAAGGCTGCACACATTTACCAGTGAGTACTGTGCAGCATTTATCCTGCATGTGTTGATAGAACCTGTTTTGAATGTTTCAAAACTGAGCACTTGCAGATCAAACAAAAGCAAAGCTCCAAAAACTCAGCAGCTGCAGAACAGTCATGGGCCCAGATGACGGCTAAAGAATTAGCAATGCCAAGTGAAGTACATCACATTGGATTTGTAACATGCACCAGCACTAACTGCACACAAAGAATACATAAAACCAGGAGGTGAGTTGGTAAAAAAAGCTTGGTTGAAAAATGACTTTTCCGGGGGAAGAGAGGGGAAATGGTGTATTATTATTGATGTATTTAGTATCACAGATAGGGCAGCTGTTTGTGACACACCATAGACATGCACAGTCCTACTGGAAGGAACCTGTCTTTTTAAGTGTGTGCAAGCATCCTGGATGCAAACCATGAAACTGTAAACAAAGGTGGAAGGGGCTGCTTTTGACTAGTAGTGGTGTGGCCAAACGTGGTATGAGAAAATAATTGTAGCTCCATGTCTCCCGAGACTACCCCGAAGTAACCAACTCTGCAAAAGCTGGTGACAGTTAAGGATGTTCCACAAACATTTGAATTTCTGAGCATCACTGCCACTAATTTCATGTGTTAGCAGACCAGGGCAAGTCTTTTCCCTTCAGTCTGTCATGCTTCAGGCTTGTAGAAATTGCTTATACACAGTAGTATCTAAAGATGATCAGTTGGTTTTGAAAGTGTAGCTCTTGCTCGTAACAACTGTGGAGCAACTTAGACCAGGATTTAAACTGACAGTGGGATGAAGACACCACTGAGAACAGAAGGAGCTTAGAGTGGATTTCAGCTTCAGTTGGTACCTAAAGACCAACACGATAAACCTCAGCTTAACTGTTCTAATAAGAGTACAGAGACACGAGAATAACTAATAAATACATATAGGAAGCTGCAGATTTCTCAAGAAGCATTTGCACATCTGCATCTTTCCAGTTACATCTGAGGAGAAAAAAATCCCACACTTGAAGTCATCTGTGCATCCAGTGCTTAGACTCCCATTGGAATGATTAAGAAGATGTTAGATTATATAGTTTTTTCTCACCCGTTTTTGACTGCTAACAACAAGTTACTAACAGTAGCAAATGACTCTGTCTGTAGTCCAAAGTTTACAGTTCAGATGAACAAAAAAGAACGAGCTGGATTTCCCCTCCCTGCCAGCCCATTCATGTTGAATAGCATCGGCAGCATTTTTCATAGCATGCATAGTAATGCTGTTATTTGGTTCCTCTAGTTTATAAGTAAAATCCTTGTGTCTGCATTTCTCCTCTCTGTGACTCACCTCTGTAAGATCAGAAAGGAAAAATCAGTGCACTTTTTTCTCCTCTGTCAGGCAAATACTGTTGGCTGCTATCATGCCTTGACATTCAGGACTTGAGCTGTCTGCTTCTTTGTTTCACCTTCTGTGCAGAAAAAGCAGGTACAACAGCTCCACAGGATTTATTTTTAACCAGATTATTTACCTTGCTCCATCTGTTCAAAGCAAACAAACATTGTGAACAGGAAGGGTAAGGGGCTGGGCTAAATGTATGGAGGGGGTTATCTCTGTTCTGGTTTCTGCAACTGCTGATTTTCAAATTTAATACACAAGGACTTCTTTGAAGCTCTGTGCAGGCATTAACTCATAAACATACCTGTGAAGGAACAGGTAAGAAGTAACCATCTTGCAAACAAGACAGCTCAGTATGTCAGGTCTGGGGGGAAAAAGGTGAATTCTTAACTCAGGCTGGACAATTTTAGCTAAAACTGTCATGAGTGTGGCAACTGAGTTTCTTAACTTGGGTTAGTAGAAAATAAATAGGGAAACTTGAAGATGAACCCAATCCCCTTCCCTGTATTAAAACCCCATCTGACTTAATTTTATCTTAGCACAAATGAGCAGTGTACTTTCTTCTTTCATTCTTCATTTGGATTTTAAGCACATCTTAAATGGAGGCAAATGATTTCAGAATTAACTACTGATTTTGGCTGTGGTTTTATATGTTGAGTTTGAAGTAGTTTCAAAGAAATTTTCAGAAATGCTGTCTCTCTGAGGTTGTATTCAATATAAACTGGAAGTGTACAACTATCAAAGCTTCTTGGCAGCCAAAGACATCTCTGAGGAAGCTTGGGGGAAAATTACTTACCCTTTCTCTGAAAAACAGAAGTCAGATAAAATGCTGGTGAACTGTGGACTTCCCTAGTAGTGCTGGTAACAGAGGAGAAAAAGCAATAATTATTTGTTCCTTGCCAGCATGTGTGCAGACTGAAATCAAAGTCCTGTTCTCTCTGAAGGGCATACTTGGAGTGAACTGTTTCCTACAACTGAGATCAGGGTTTCCCCCACCTCAAAGTACTCCTTTTATCTTCCTTTTTATGTTCAGTACCTTCCAGCTGAGAAAACCCCCAGCTCCTTTTGTCAACTGCCACTTAACTCTTCACAGGTCTAGTTCCAGATTCTCTGGAAAAACTATTTGATTTTTACTGAGACAGCAATTTTGTTTTAGGTTTCGCAGAGCCTTAAAAAATTCGGACTGGATAAAATACCCCAACATGTGTCCACAGCCACAGAGCAAGCACATGCCTGAGCTAGCCTGAAACTAGAGCTTAGGACTTGTTAAATTAGTTCCCTGTGATGTCTACACAGGTCATCTAACCCACCACCTCACTTCAAGAACAAGGAAGTATTTCCCATGTCATAAACTTCCTTTCTGGTATAGGGTGATCAGACTTATAATTGTCTGAAAGAGGAAGAATGCTCTTCTTCTGTGGGACTCCAGCTCTGAAGGTCATGAGGAGAAGGCAGGAGTTACTTCAACTGGTAATGACAGAAAACCTTCATTTTAGATACATTCAGCATGTCAAGTGGCATTTTAAAAACCCTTTGAGGGCAAGATGGACACAGCTGCAGGCGACTGCTTTTGTCTGGGCAGGAATAGGGCACAGAGGGGTCACATTTGCTCAGGCCTGGCTCATCTTGCACAAACCACACTAGAAAGATCTTTCTGAAGACTTCTTCAAAAAGATCCGATTATGACAACCTCAAATTCAACTCTTAAAACTAGGACAGAGAAAATTTTGTGTTTAAAAAATTATAATATACAAATCTTTGCAGTAATTCAAAAGGATACAAAACCAGAGTATCTGTGTTTCAGGAAATATATTTTAGCTGCTGTTGTGTGTCATGAGTAACTTCATACCAAGTCTTCTTCACAGTGGTTCTCCCAGTTGTCTTCACTGCAGACAGCAGACCAGGAGTATTCAGGGTCAATGGGCTGTGCAAGGAAATTACTCAAAGGAGCTTTGTGAGATTAAGAGCTGGAGTCCTTTAAAAGTTATTTTCTGTTCCAAATAATAGTTTCAAAATCAAATTTTATGTGGCACTGGGACATGCTTAAAAGAAATGTTGGGTTTGGATACGACGCTTCCTTCATTATAATCACCTCACTTGTGCTGAGATAGCTCAGCTGCTTTCACAGTAACACGCAGGCTCTAAGTCTTGCTTTGTATTCTAGTTCTTTTATGCCAACACACAGGTAAGCAGCTTCATCCCAGTGAAATGCCTTTTACTTCCTGAAATCCACACGTACATCAGTACTGAAGTCAGAGCAGCCACAAACAGGATTTTAGCTACTGCAAATGAAAATAAAACCCAATCTGATACGCCAGAGTCTGCAATTGCTAAAAAATCCCGTTGGCAATTTTCATGTTAATGACCTCTGCTCATATCAGAAGGTTATGGCCTAAAGGCTTCCAATTTCTTCACTCATTGCCTGTCTAAAATCATGCTGCCTTACTTTAAAATGATTCTAAGACTTTTCCCTGGAACGATTAATTTAACAATACCCTACTCTTCAATGATATTTAAATACACTTAGACATGCTCAAGAATTAACCTCCATAACCTCCATTACGAATTCATGGGTATCATACTTACTACACAAATTAGTTACTGTTAGATGTTCAAACAATCAATTTCATGCTTTCTCTCATGCTTTGGGCTTACAAAAATATTTACAGAGCTCTCATTAGCTTTTCTCAAGTCTGTCGTTACATTTTTTTTTTCCACTACACAGAAGCCTTGGCAACAGCTTATGCCCTGTGCTCACTGCCTGTCACACTGATCAGTATTGCTCCACTGTTGCCTTAAATTCCCCTCTGTGACTGTATCCATCTGTTGTTTCTTGTCTTACACCTCAAAAGCAATTTGGGGCAGGATTACCTTTTCATTTCAGATTTTTATTGCTTCAGTCACAATGAGATCGCTTTCTGTGACTGAAATCCCAACATGCAACACTCACACTAGTGAACAAATTGAGACAGATAGGAAAAGGCTAAATAATTGCCTAAAATAGCCTGTGATGGCTACAAGTCAAGGCACCATCCATCTTTCTGTGTTTGCATCCATTTTCTCACAGTTGTTGTCTTTCTCATTACAGAGGAAGTCCAAGCATTCTAGCAAGGGTGAAAAATCAAATTTTAAAAAAGGAAGGAAGATTACAATGGGTAATTCTAGGGAAAGGGTAGAGTTACTCATCCAGTTTTCCCAAGAGCTTCGAAACTCTAGCAAAGCTCCTATAAAACATGTCATGGGTGCTTCTAACCACTAGGAGCCGTATTCAGACCATCAACTCCCACCCATAACGGAGCAAATTTTAGTATTTAGGTCAAGGGAACAGTTAAGATCTTCTGTCATCCAGGGCTGCCAGATGCTGCGATCACCTACACCTCATCCAGCCTTGTGTTTGGGATTGCCAGGCTCCCAAGACTCCCAGGAATGCTCGACATGTCCCAGCCTGAGCTGAGACATAAGTTCTGTTATGACATGAACTCACAGAGGTACCTACCTCCAGTCTGGATTTCCTCACTGTCCCACTGCGATCCCATCACACCCAGTGCAGCCAGCCAGTATTGACTGAGCTGTAGGGAGGAGAAGGGGTTCTACAGAATCTTACTGTAGGCCTTTCTGATTCCTGAGAGTTTCTTACTTTTGCTTCTCAGGAAGTCACTTGAGATAAAGAGCCCGTTCTCATTAATGACCCATCCTGTTTTCACAAAGCTCTGGACTCCACAAAGGTCTGGAAAGGGGACAAACATGGCCTGGCCAGCATTGTTGGTTGCTATGTGTTAATATACTATTTTGCCTTCAATTTGCCTGAAAACCTGATGGTACTGGGTGTTTGGTTGTTTTAAATATTCATTCTTGCAAAGCTTGAAGTGTCTTTTTTGGGGGACTTTGTACTCCTGTGCTAGTCACCATTTCAAAGCTCAGATATCACAGATTCATTTAGAAAAGTATTGTACGTCAGCTGCAGAAAGACTGGAATCTCTCTGTCCACTGCTTGTTTTAACAAAAGGGCTTCAAAATACAAGGCAGCTTAATGTAAAAAAATCCAGATCTTTGACACTTTTCTCAATCAAATTCAGTCCAGTCTAACCGGTTCACACCCATACAGGTTTGCAGGATAAATTCATGAGCTTGAACAGAATCCAAAACCTCAGAAAATTAATTTGAAAGCAAACCTTTTGTCCCCTTTTTCATTATCCAAGGAGGTTAACAAGAATTGTATTTGCATTTAAAAACGCAGATACAATTTATTAGATCTTATGGCTGTGATTTATTATAGCAGCTTCCACAGCCCCACTACATCGGCCACCTCCCTGGAAGCTGAAACTCATCATCTCATGGTTCCCTACTGCAGATGTGAGTGAGCAGAATTAATCAGTTGACACTTTGAGAGATATTTAAAGCCTGTGTGATGCGGCAGGTTTGCAGTGCTGTGTGGTTCTCACAGAAAGAACAAGCACTTAAAAAACACCTAAATAATCCACAGGTGAAATCTGGTCCTATGAGGTTCAGAGTTCAACAGATATAAGCCAAACACCACTTGCTACAGTCCCAAGAATGAGGAGCAGAAGCAGTGATGACATCTTTCATGAGGTGTGTGGCATCAGAATGACCAGTGTGTTACAGTCTGGACATGGGTTTGAATCTTGCTTGGCAAAAAAAGTTGAAAGTCAGCTGGCTCAGCTGGCAACTGTATCCATTTATACCTGATCATTCATAGCTTTAGATTGGATATTGCTTGGAGCAACTTGGTCTAGTGGGAGGTGTCCCTGCCCGTGGCAGGGAGGTTGGAACAGGATGATCTTTAAGGTCCCTTCCAACCCAAACCACCCTGTGATTCGATGATTCCCTTGCATCCACTGTTCTCTGCATGGCAGGGTGTTTTTAGGAGACTGGGAATGAGAATTTATCATATTTTTCATCCTAATTAATGTGTAGCTGTTGTTGGAAAGGGTGGTCAGGCTCACTAGGCTGCACATTTCCATGATATCCATTGTGCTGATCCTGCTGCATGCTTCTGCTGGGAATTGTACCAGCAACAAACCTTTTGTGGCATAAATACTAGAGGGGTCTGTACTGGTTTAGCTGTTTTGGCTGTTATAGACATGATTTGGCAGCGTTGCTACCCAGAGGGGTTCTTTATCATCAAGAAAACCCCCTAGCTCAGCACTGTGCCCGATGGCAGCAGGTCACCCAATGCACCTTCTTCCCAAACCCTGGCTTTTCTTCAGACCTTTCCCACCCACGATGGGACCAGCCTGACTCCACAGGTCTGGAAACCTCTCATGACCTCATACCCATGCCTGGCTTTGCTGTTGGTGGCTCCTGAACTTTCTTGTTCAGGCCAAGCTAATTTGTGTGAACAACACGACTCAGTGAGGGCAGTGATGTAGAAACATCCCTCTTCTGCCAGTGCTTCTGAATAACAGAAAGGTCTTTTTGGTACTGGTTTTTCTCTTAATGGAAGTGCCCCCCCATAACTGGTATGGACACCGTGTGTAATTCTGACAGCTACAGGAGCCCGTTCACTGATCCATAGGATACCTGCTCACACATCCAGCTGCTCACACCCCTCCCTGTCCCTCCAGGTCAGTGTTTCAGGCAGCAGATGTGTCCCTGTCACCCCCTACTCCCGCACACTCACTCGGTGCTCTTGCTTTCTGCACCAGTGCCTGCAGCAGCACGAGGCCACGCTGAGAGCAGGGAGAGAGCTGCAGCCCCTTTTCCTTTGGATCCCTCCCTAACAAATGCCCTTTCCCCACTTGGCTCCATGGGGCAAATCAATAGGAAAAACTTCCAGAAAACTTTGCACCAGCATTGGCCAGATATTCCCCTGGTCCCTTCACTGCCAGACATTGGAAGCTCTCCCCCTCCCTCTCCATTTAGCAACCACTGCATTGTGCCCCTGGCTAAGCCACATGCTGGTACTTGTTGTGATCAGGAGCTTCTCCTGGTGCCCTCCCATTTCTCTTTGATCTGGGGCAGCCCTCATGCTGCCTGGTGTTAACCAGATCACAGATTCCCAGGTCTGCAGCCCTGCCTGGCAGCCTGTGCTGGGAGGCATTCCTGTGCTTTCAGGTGATGTTAAGCCATAGCTAATACTTTTAAGATTAACTGCCAGAGGACAAGGTTTCGAGATGGTTCTCAGACATTTCATATTATGAGCCATATTTTATGGCAGAAATTAATTCTCACGGTCATTCATGACTGCGTGTTTCTTCCCCTCACAGCCCTTTGCTTCTTCCAGTGCCTGAAGGGGCTACAGAAAAGCTGGAGAGGGACTTGTGACAAGGGCATCTGGTGATAGGATAAGGGGGAATGGTTTCAGACTGAAAGAGGGGAGATTTAGACTGGATATTAGGAAGAAATTCTTTGCTGTGAGGGTGGTGAGACACTGGCCCAGGTTGCCCAGCGAAGCTGTGGCTGCCCCCTCCCTGGCAGTGTTGAAGTCCAGGTTGGATGGGGCTTGGAGCAACCTGGTCTAGTGGGAGGTGTCCCTGCCCATGGCAGCAGGGTTGGAACTGGATGAGCTTCAAGGTCCCTTCCAACCCAAACCATTCTATCATTCTTTGATCAAGTCATACCATAGTCTGTGTATTTTACTGAAGTATAACAGCTACATAAAACAAGCTGTTTGTACATGACTTAACAGTTCTCTGCTCTTCATCTGCAAGGACTACAGAGTCAGAGCTTGAAAACTGTTATGATGGACAACCAAACCATGGGAACCAAACAGGTGGGACAAGGCCACAGTGTGTAGCAACAAAGCAATGGATGCACACTAGCCAAAGAACTCTGTGGCTACTGCATGCTTCTCATGTGTCTTCAGGGCTGGACCTCCTGTTGTGTAACCCTGAGCAAACCATTTTACCTGCCTGCCACACATTTATCCTCTGTAAAATGAGGATGAGAAGTCTTCCCTCACCCATGGGCATCACTTCCTAACATATGCAAAATCCTTTGAGGGCCTCTGATTAAAAGCATAAATTTGGATGTCTTATTAAGTAGTACATGAATTATTTCAAAGATTCAACTGCATTTGTAGCGTGTGATGTTGACACACTGGCAGTGTTTTCTAAAAGGAAGCAGTGTTCTGGCTGTGGACTGGGTTTTTATAAACCAGCTACACAAAGAAATCTTTCTAGCAACCAATAAAAACTTGCACAAGTAATTTTTGAGCACCAGCACCAGTGAATCCTGGTTTCCTGGAGACTTGTGCCCTGTCTTCTATATCTAAAGAAGCAACACCAAGTGAAGCTTTTCCCACAATAGCAGGAAAACAGCAGGAAAACGTCCCTCCCACCTGGATTCTGTAATGACACATGAGTTTCCAGCCGTTACTTTGGTACGTATGCTTACAGGTGTTTTATTCTCTACCCATCTGCCTATTTTCACAGAGGTGGCATGAACTTCTGTTCAACATTTTGCACTTCTGTCATTTTGACTGAAAACAGATTTGAACATTATTAGGAAAGAAGGAAGGAGGGGGGGGGATCCATCAGGTGCTGTGGTTCTGCAAGTCTCCATAGGAAACCAATCAGAAAGCAAGCAATTAAACTCCAACCAGCATCAAAGAAAGATGGGAAGATGCAGCTCTCATCAAACAGAATGAAAATGCTCTGATAGTAGAAAATAACAACTGCTTCACTCTCTGTGAAGGTCTCTTTCCAGAGCATCCAAACACAACCTTTTCCTTTGGAATCCAGCACTGACTGGATTTTTTGCTCAGCTAGCATATGTTGTTGCTGTACCCAGGGAGCACCTCAGTCTTTGATCTCCATGACAAAAAACAAGGACTGGTAGATTTACAAAATTTGCTTTTTATTTCCCTGCTTAGAGAAAATAAATTCTGTAGAGGGGACGCACAGAGCAGGGCTGAGAGCTTTCTGGAGACAGCAAGAAAACCTCCCTTGGCTCCATTCCCAGTAGGAAAACATTAATTGTCGTGATCCTAATTATGTCACACGGATCTGCACCTTCATGTGCTTCTCAAGGAGTTAAGAGTTGCTGCCACTGATCTGGCTTGTGTGGAACTTGCCTCCCTGCTCTGCAGGGTTAATGTTTGCAAACAAGTGCACAATCGTTTGTTTATGCTCAGCTGCGTGGACAATGCAGGCACAGTTATGTGCAAACAACACCTCGCCTTGTAGGCAGCAAGTCACGTGCCTGACATTAAGCATAACTCATGTGCAAACCCATCTCTGGGCCTTGTCCAGGTCCCTGCTTACTCTCCCATATATGAATATACAACATTAGATGGCACTGATACCTAAATTGAAACTCTCCTTAGTTTTGTCGAGGTAACTGACTGCAGCTTCTTTTGGTCTTTGCCAGCACACAGGTGGGAACAGCCATATTGGTCCCAAATTACATCCAGAAGGCAGCACACTTAAGCATCTTACTACTGGGTGATATGGTTTAGTGGTGATGTAGGTAAGTGGTTGGACTGGATGACCTGTAAGGTCTCTTCCAACCTTGATGATTCAATGATTCTAGGATTACCAGAGTATCTTAAATGACTTCTAACAACACTTCAGAGACCTCCTACCCAGGCTTGGCAGAACCTGGCCCCCATGGCCCAGTAGTCATGAGTAGCAGGTGGCCTGAATTGCTCTCATGAACTCAGTATGCCATGTTATTCCATCTGTCATAGGCACCATAAGGTATGTCCACTCTATATATTAAGCCTGCCATGCAGGGTGAGCTGCCCAGCTGAGGCTGTGACTGCTTGTGAGTTCCTCCAGCCCTCTCATTTCTCTGTCTGCTGAATCATTGAGCAGAACTGAGCTCAGGGACCAGCTGAACCAGAAGAGGTAGCAGTTGAAGAGCAGTCAGGAGCAGCTCAGTGCCATTCCAGCCCACCCCACCAAGTTCTGATTCTGGGATCTTCTAAAAACTTTGACCCTTGGCTAAAGGACACTGTGATGTGGGATAAAGGTTTTGCAGTGTGCTCAGCAGGCCTAGGCTTAATATGTAATCATAGAATCATGGAATGGTTTGGGTTGGAAGACCTTGAAGATCATCCAGTTCCAACCCCCCTGCCACGGGCAGGGTCACCTCCCACCAGACCAGGTTGTTCCAAGCCCCATCCAATCTGGCCTTGAACACTGCCAGGGAGTGATGTGAACACTGCCATAGTAAGCAGGTTGGTGAAGTCTTTAAAGTCCTACATTATAATAAAATTACAATTAAATAGATGTAAATATAGATATATTTAGACCCATTTTAGTATATAGCCTAAAAAAACAGGTAGGTGTGATTCGGTATGTTTTCCAAACTGTCCATACAATGACCAGCACTCTGGAATTCAGGGAGGGGGAAAGGCTACTCACTGCCTGCCCCACTGACAAAACTGCTTGCTGAGATCTGGCTTTGAAACCTTTTGTGCTTGATAGACAAAGTGTGAGGGGCCAGCACAGCAAACGGTGCTTCACCCAGGAGGAATTGTCTCCAGGCTCCCGTGGGAGCAGGGATTGCCTGTGCCCATCGCTCAGCACAGCATGAGGGCATGTGAGTGCCATCTCCTCACTTGACAGGCTTTGACATGTGGTTTCAGTGGGTACTCGCTGATTTAAATATTCTGGCTAGAGGTTGTAGCACTTCAGATATGCTTTTTAACTTCAAAAAAAAGCACACCTGACAGCACAAATTAGTCACAGCCAAGGAAAACCTAAGAAAATGCATTAAAATTAGAGCAAAGGCTTGGCTCCCAGGAGAGAGCAGTGTTTTCATTAGCTGCAAAATACAGATAAGGTTTTGTGACTGTTTCCTATTTACATTTTGAGAGCCAGAGTTGCTGGATATTCCCTTCAATGAGGAGTTCTGGTGTGCTTCACACCCCAGTTGTTTTCCATGATTTCTGAGCTAATCACTTCACCTTGGAAAATTCAATTCAAGCCCACGTCTACCTCTAACGTAGGGAAGCTTCAAGAATCTGAGGTTTATTCTTTTTTGCATCAGTCTATTTTTGTATCACTACAAACATTTTCCTGCTGTGTGAGTCTGCAGCAAAGTCCTTGCTATGAAACTCACCTTCTGAGGTACAATAGAGAAGGAAATCCGAGGGGAAATGTCCCTCTAGCAGGTTGTGGGGTGGCCTTGGGAGTCAAGGCACAGCCAAACCAACGTGCAGATGAGGTTGAAAGGACACAGACAAGTGCCAGGCATGGCCATCTCTCACCACTCGTGCCGCACGCTGCAGCTGGAGCAGGATATTTTGCCAGGAAGGAAGTCACCTCCTCACCCCCGGTGGGATTTCCCCTGCTACACAGATGGCTCTGGTTTATACAAGAGTCCCACCGCTTCCTAAGCAATTCCTCACCCCCTCCTGTACCACCAGCAGCTGCCCCCTTGCTGCTGAGGCTGCTCTCAGGTTTTACAGGGAGATTGTCGCAGCGAGGGGTGTTGGGCAGCTGTATCAGCCTTGCCCAGGCAGCAGCAAGGATCTGGCTGCAATAAGGAGATCATAGAGCCTCTGTTTTACAGAGTCAGAGATTGGTAAGGTTGGAAGGGACCACAGTGGTCATCTGGTCCAACCTCCCTGCCCAAGCAAGGTCATCCTACAGCACATGGCACAGGACTGCATCCAGATGGATAACTACGGTCCAGCTTCAGTACTCTGCCCAGGAAGGATTTTGCTGCCTTATGTTCAGGACCAGTAATTTGACTGTTTTCAGATGTTACCCAGAGAGGGACTCGGAACGAGGAGAGGAGGTGGTGGATTTATTTTTCTTTTTAATAAAAGGTAGATGTTTGTTTTCTGACAGCTGGGCTGCATTTGAACAGTCTGGCAAAACCTCATGTCAGTGTTAAAGATGCTCTTTACTGCAAAGTGATTTCTGCTACAAAAACATAAAACACTGGGGAAGGAGACAGTTTTTTATAAAAATATCTCAAATTATCATCCTAGCAGAGGAAGCAAGAGAAAAGGCAAGCTCCAAGTTTCACATTGTCTTCCCCACGGAGAATAATCCATCACTGTCCATCACACGTGGTGCAGGTGGATGGGAAAGGAGGGGGTGAGCTCCTGCTGGACCAGGACACTGGAGTTCAGGCTTGGAAGGAAGATGACACATTTTTTGGTGTTATGGTGTAGAGAGGCAATACTTAGCCAGCAGAAATGTCCCAGCAGGACGAAATACCACAAGATTTTCATAATAAAGACAGAGCTGATTAGCCATGAAGAAACAATTCGTTTAAAGGACAGATAAATGAAAGTTTGGCCATTTACTTGAAACCTCATATCAACACATTAATCAGGAGGAGAACAAGGAATGGATCCGAGAGTGAAGGAAACAGACAGTGCCAAACCCAGTTCTATGAAGATAAATCACCACAGAGGAAAAGCATGAATATTAATTCAATATTCATTTGTGTGCATGAGCTCCTTAGGATCTTGAGGTAAATCCTGTTCAGGGTACATCTACCAGAGTCCCAAGCAGTGCTGGGGAATTTGCTTTGGAAATTCAGAGCTCAAATCAGAAAAAGTTTTCATACATATGAGGACCTACAGCTATATATATATATAAAGTTTTACACTCTGCAGAGGTGGCAAACGATGTCTATAATAGCTTTAAATTGCTTTAACTTTACAGTGAAGTAGACTGAAAATGCGAGATGAGGGAGAAGGGATGGACAAGGATGAATGGCTCTGGCCAGAAGGCCTGGGTAAGATGACTGAAAGTAAGGATTTGAGCTAGAGATCCCGAAAAGACACTGGAACAGGAGAAGACCTGGGAGATTTCCTTCCTCCAGATGTGACTGAGCAAGACAATCCTTTCCACTACAGCTAAGATAGCAGTCTCCTACCTGAGCTGTTGCTGTAAGTGTGGTGGCTCATTCCTGTTTTACAAATGTGTTTCTTTCCACCCGCCATGAACAATTCCCTGCTGGCAGCACCCTGCATCACCTCTCATGTGGCGTTCAGCCAGGCCCTGGAAGGTGCAGGACTTGATGCTTCTGGCTGTGAACTGACGCACGATGTGCAGAAGCATCCTGTATGTGCTGTGCTGAGCTACCTGCCAGACCACCTGCCCCCACCATCTCCAGGCCAACCTTCTCCAGGCAGCACCAGACCTCTTGCCTTTTGTGTGATGGCCCTTTGGCACGCAGCCTCTCCCCTCTCCTCATGCTACAGCAGAGAGCTGATTCTTTCCTCTCCTCAGGTCCCTTCCCTTCCTCCCTCTGCATGGACATCACTGCCCGTTCGAGGCAGCAGTACTGGATACCAGGACTGTGAGTAAAAGCTGGGTGACTACCAGCAGAGGAAATGCTTTGAAAATTAAATCTCCTACTTCTGTGCCAAGGAACAGACTATTTTAGGACCAGATTGTATAGGAGATATGGGCTGGGATGGGATTAATGCAGCTGCTAAAGGAAATGCTGTTGTATCCAAAGCTTCCCAATAAGCAAGGCAACAGACATCACATAGAGAAACCCTCCAGGTTCATCGGGTCCCCTCCTCCCTCTTCGGCATGGCCTCTGGACTCAGAAGCAGTCGGCAGGAGGAGTTTCCCCCACCAGAGACCACCTCTGGCTTACAGCAATGTAAGGGAGCAACCCTGCCATTTACACCTTCCTAGAAAAACAGCCATTTCCACACAGGCTCCTATTTGCAGCAGAAAGAAAGGGTTGTCCTGCTGTCAGTCTGAGGGCAGAACAAAGGAGCATGGTGACAGACAAAATTCCAGTAGTCCTGGGCATGTTTAGCAACAGTGCTAAGAAAAATTCAGTGTCTGCCTGAGATGCACTGATTCCACCTCCAGCTGCAGCTCCCCAGCCGTTTGAATGATGCCAGGTAATTAAACATCCTAAGAAAGCAGCTTCAGTGCATGACAAAGCTCTGGTGAGTTTTTCCAGAGATGCTGAAGCTGAAGCCTTCAGTTCTTAAATTTTCTCAGAAGTGGTCTGGTGGGACTGGCAGGCCACATACGTTCGTCATCACCTGTATCTTTAGGTCCCACCTGCCGAGGCAGCAGCCCCTCGCGTGCAGTACCGAGAAGCAAGCCCAGCAGCCTGACTTGGTGTGTTCTTCTCCGAGCTACATCACTGTGTTACAAGCAGGAGAAGCTGTGAGCCACACTGCAGAGCCCTGCAGACCTTTGTCCATCATGTGCTGAACGTTCGCTCTGAGAATTACCTGCAGATTTATTACCCTTCAATGTAACTTGTGAAGAACGTCGCTGTCTCTGTTCTTACAGAGATTTACAGCTCATTCTGCCTAGAAATGGGGCTTTTTTCTTTTCCAATTGAGTGATCTGTCTTTTGGGGAAATATTTTATTTTGTGCTGTATGTTTCAAGGTCTTTGACTGTGCCACTTCCACTTTATTTAGCTGCCCTGTCATACCAACCTTGTGCACTCCCCGTTCCCTTATCCACAGCAACCTTCATGGCTCGTACGTTTGTTTTTCCTTTCATGCATCTCCATGATTCTTCCCAAACTGCCTCTTGAGACTGGAATGTGGCCCTAAAATAGGACTTATCTACATGGGTGGCTTTCCCAGAGATTTTGGGATAACTCCTCTCTGTGGAAAGACTTGCTGCAGCATACATGTGTGCAGCTGGGAGTTGTACCAGTGAGCTGTCACAGTTCACTGTGCCTTTGTGCCATGATAAATCAGCACGAGCACTAACTCAGAAGAAGTCCTTGGCTATGACTGGAGAAAGGTCAGTTAGGAACTGTGTTAGTTGTGTGGCTGCATCCAAAAAGCAAACATGAATGAGGGTTTATAAAGGATGGGATGAAGGGTTATATACTTCAGTTACACAATGTATGTGATTGCTGTCATCAGAAGACTGCCTTCAGTGCTTGTTACTCTGCTTCAAAAATAAATAACAGGACTGGGGAGTTCAGGGACAAGCAGCCTTCTTATAGCAATGAATAAAAAAAAAGAAACTAGAAGAAGGATTGGAGCTATTTATCTGGGAAGGATAAGATGTGCTAAATCAAATAATGGACAGTCTAGGACACGTGGATTAAGAAAGCCTGTTTTCCCTTTCATATGATAAAAGAGCAAAGTGTCATTCAAAGAGATGACAAATAGCAAATTACAATTTTACAGCAGAAGCACTTGCTCAACTTAATTACAAACCACTGAGCTCTGGAATTTACTTAAAATCCCAAAGTGAGAGATCTTGATATGGAAATGGGAACATATACAGTCACAATACTGAAAGCTAAAAAAGAAACATAAGGGAGATAAATGCTTTATTATATATAGTGAACTGATATTACACCATCAGGGAAAAAGAGATATCAGGGCTTGTTTCCACCTTCTACTGATGTCTCCATTACTAAACCCTCTCAGAAAGAGGTTATCCCACCAAATGACCACACATCCAAGAGGACAGTGATGTCTGTGTTCCTAAGGAACAATAACAGCACTGAAGGCAAAGGACCTGCCTCTTATTTCCAGAGATGTGTAACGTCTGCCTATTGTGCCCTTGCTGATACTTGGCATGGCTGCACACACTAGAGCCACTGTTCAGAAACAACTTTTGAAGATGCCAGTTCAGCCAGTGAAAAATATTATGTCTGAAAGAGCTCAGATTTGGTGAACTTTCATCAGATCTGAATTGCAGCTCCAGTTGCCCTGGAAACACTGGGATGCTGAGGATGCCTCATCTCGGGGCAGCTTTGTCTGAGGGGTTTGCTCGGCACCAGGGGCCTCAGCCACTGCAGCCCTGGCCAAGACACTGATGAGTGAATTGATTCCACTCAGCAACTGCAGGGCAGGTCAAATTGCTCCTTCCTGGAATTAATGTTGGTTCATACCCAGCCCAGACCTTTTGAGCTGTGTTTTCTTAGTTCAGATTTACATCTGTGTCATGTGGTAGCTTCTCCTGGCTTTGAGTTACTCGTACTCCCAGGTGGGTGCAGACATCGTGTCTCTTATTTGTCCTGAGAAAGCAGCAGAGGGAGCTCAGGCAGTTCAAACATGTCCTGAAGAAGGGAACAGTGAATACACTTCTGGCCACTGCATCACCATTTACTACCAAACACACAGCTGTTCTCCAGTTGCATTGCAAGATGGAGCCAGTCCGACTGTTCATCTTGGCTCCATTACCAGTTTTCCACTGATCTTCTCGGCTGCCTGGCGTCCGTGCTACATGAAGCTGAGAAGCTGCATCATTTATAGATTTATGAGAAGTTGCGTGTGCTCACTGCCTCTCAGACCAGGACCCTATTTATTCTGCTCTAAAGAATGATATTTTGTGGTCAAATTTCTCCCTCAATCCAAGGGTTTTACAAAACTCTAATTAAAAAGTTATGCAGCCAGGCTCTAAATCTTCAGATTATGATGCATTCTAGGAGTTAATCACAGAATCATTTAGGTTGGAAAAGACCCTCAAGATCATTGAGTCAAACCATTAACGTAGCATACTAACAAGCCCACCACTAACCCATGTCCCTCAGCACCATATCTACATGGCTTTTCAATACCTCCAGGGATGGCAACTTCACCACTTCCCTGGGCAGCTGTGCCAGTGCTTGACAACCCCTTCAGTGAAGAAATTTCTTATTACCCTGTCTAAACCTTGGCACAACTTGAGGCCATTTCCTCTTGTTCTGTCACTTGTTACCTGGGAGAAGAGACCGACCCCCATCTTGCTACAACCTCCTTTCAGGGAGAGTGATAAGATCTGCCTGAGCCACCTTTTCTCCAGACTAAACATCGCCAGTTCCTTCAGCTGCTTCTCACAGAACTTGTTCTCTAGACCCTTCACTAGCCATTGCCATTCTCTGGACACATTCCAGCACATCAGTGTCTTTCTTGTAGAAAGCATTACGTACTTCATCCTTTTCCTCACCCATTGTCATTATGTTTCCCCCTCACATCCATTAAAGGATGGAGATGCTCCTTTGTCCTCCTTTTGTTGCCCATGTATTTATAGAAGCATTTTTTATTATCTTTTACTGCAATAGACAAATTAAGTTCTAGCTGGACTTTGGCTCTTCTAATTTTCTCCCTGGATAGCCTCACAACATATTTGTAGTCTCCCTGACTTGCTTGTCCCTTCTTCCAAAGGTCTTAAACTCTTTTTTTCCCCCTGAGTTCCAGCCAAAACTCTCTGTTCAGCCAAGCCAGTCTTTCCCTCAGACTCATCTTTTGGCACAGAGGGACAGCCTGATCCTGTGCCTTTAAGATTTCCTTCCTGAAGTATGTCCAGCCTTCTTGGACTCCTTTGCCCTTCAGGACTGCCTCCCAAGGGACTCGGTCAACCAGGCCCCTAAACAGACCAAAGCTTGCCTGCTGGAAGTCCAAGGTGGCAGTTCTGCTGACACCACTCCTTACTTCTCTGAGAATCAAAAACTCTATCATTTCATGATTGCTTTGCCCAAGACAGCCTCCAACCATCACATCACATCACCCACAAGTCTTTTGCTGTTCACANGGCAGCCTAACGTGGCCGTTCTGCTGACACCACTCCTTACTTCTCTGAGAATCTCTATCATTTCATGATTGCTTTGCCCAAGACAGCCTCCAACCATCACATCACATCACCCACAAGTCTTTTGCTGTTCACAAGAAACAGGTCCAGCAGGGTACATTCCATAGTTGGCTCCCCCACCAGCTGTGTTGGGAAGTTATTTTATCTTCTACACACTCCAGGAACCTCCTAGATGGCTTCCTCTCCACTGTATTGCATTTCCAGCAGACATCTGGTAAGTTGAAGTCCTCCATGAGAACAAGGGCTAGTGATCATGAGACTTCTTCCAGATGTTTATAGAATATTTCATCTGCCTCTTCATCCTGGTTGGGTGTCTATAACAGATTCCCACCACTCCCATCTGCCTTGTTTGCCTTTCCCCTGATTCTTACCCATAAACAATCCACCCTTTCATCACCAGCATCAAGCTCTAGACAATCAAAACACTCCCTAACATACAGGGCTACCCCACCACCTCTCCTTCATTGCCTGTGTATCCATTCTGAAGAGCTTGCAGCCATCCCTTTAGCACTCCAGTTGTGTGAGTCATCCCACCATGTGTTCATTATTGCAATCACATCACAGTTTTCCAACTGCACAATGGCTTCCAACTCCTCCTGTTCATTGCCCATGCTGCATCCATCGATGAAGATGTGCTTCAGTTGGGCTGTTGGTCCTGCTGCTTTTATTGTGAGAGAAGGCCTAATTCCTATGTGACTGTTCTCAGGTGCTCCCATGGTTTCTAACACATCAACCTCTATGTCTTTGCTGATTTGTTTTCCCACCCTGGTTATGGCACTCCCTGGGAGTTTATTTTCTAGTTGAGGGTCATGCTGGCTCTAGCTCCTTGCCTCAGCCACTGAGTGGGAGAGTCTTCACTGCAGAGCACTCAATAGCTCTGCTATGACAGTTGGCTGATGAGAAGATGCCAAAATATCATGACTAGGACCCAACCATAACTGATTCCCAAACCATGCTATGATTTTGTGATTCTGTGTTCAAGGCCAGGCTGGATGGGGCTTGGAGCAACCTGGTCTAGTGGGAGGTGTCCCTGCCCATGGCAAGGGGGTTGAAACTGGATGAGCTTTGAGGTCCCTTACAACCCAAACTATTGTATGATTCTATGGCATGTGTTTGTTTTTAAAAGAAGCAAGTAGTTAATGACTACCATTAGTAATTATGATAATTACTGTTCTTTCTGAAGTGCCTTCTACTTAAAAATCTCCACAAGATTTTTCTACAATGGTTTAATTGATAGCCCTGTNGCTGGCTCATGGTCATTTTCGTGTCCACCAGGACTCCCAGGTCCCTTTCTCCTACACTGCTCTCCAGCAGGTCAGCCCCCAGCCTGTACTGGTGCATGGGGTTGTTCTTCCCCAGATGCAAAACTCTGCACTTGCCCTTGTTGAATTTCATTAAGTTTCTATGACCATGGGAAAGTCACTTAGCAGCTCTTTAACTTTCACATTAATAGAATGAAGTTAGTAAGAACGTCTTCCTTCACCAGCAGGAAGATATTATTCAAGACTACAAGTTGTCCAACTTAGAAGAAGCTGGAGATTGTGTAAGTGTTTAAAGAGACACGCGAAGGAAACAGAGGTAGAGAAAAGTCCCAGAGCTGGAAGCTTGAGTGTCCTCCGCACTTGCTGCCAGACCACACCAGTGGCATACCAGCTTCAGGCAACCCAGAGTCAAAGTGGATTTGGAGGTTGGCTGGGGACAAGGTTTCCATGGATATGTTTCTGGTAAATGCATTCAGGCTAAGTAGCCATTAGGAGTAAACACAAGCTTTGGTTTATATTTTTGTTTTCTCAAGCTATCCAACCCAAAATGGGCTTCCTAGTTGTTTCCTTAGTAACCAGTCCACATGTCAGAAACATATTTAAGATTATTATGTATGAGATAAGCAACAAGATTAAAACGGATTCAAACAGTAGCTCATATCTACCCGATCTAGGGAGGAAAGCCACAAAATTTCCTCTATTTCTATTAATTCTTTTACCTACATGAGAAGAAGTATCTGGACTAGAAATCATGAAACCATCAGCTCTGCTGTGGATTTGTTGTCTGAGTAGAGAAAGAAGCAATTAGAGTTAAGGAACAGTATGAAAAATAACTGCTTTGAATATTTCTTTCCAATTTTAATCAATGTTAGATAGAACAGTGGAAAAGTTAATGTTTCTATCTATTGTCTACGTTCATAACTCTGCAAGTTATGAAGTTCTTTTCAGGTAAAAGCATTGGCAGGGAGCACGTTTCACATTCGGAATGAATGGCTAGGAAGAGTTTCATTTGCAGACAAATATTCATGCCTGATCTTTCATGTCCTTCAATAGGCAGGGAATGGAAACAACATCACATTACTTCTCCGACTCGTGGAAATAACACAGCCCTAATGTTGAATCAATTCACAGAATAAACCCTGTGAATAGCTGCTGAGGAAATCAATACGAGGAAAGACTGAACTGAACATCTATTCTGCAAATAGTCAGAAAAAGGGAAAAATAGATTGCAACTGCCCTGGTTTTGGTATTCCTGAAAAGTCTGAGCTTAGAAGGCAGCCAGGTGCCCAGTTCCCATCTAGATTAACAAATTAACTGAGAACCAAGTGGGGAGGTTGGACAGAACACAACAAAGGAAAGAAATTGAAATTAAAGAAGGGTAATGGAGGGAAGCTGGGTGGTTACAGATAAGGAGTAGCATGGGTAGGTGAGGGCAGAAGAGTATCAAATGAAGGAACTGTTAAAAAGAGGAAGGATTAGAAAGAGGAAGTGGGATGAGGTTAAAGGCAGCGGATAGAGAAAAAGTTCAACATTTTTCCTTCTGATACAAGCTGGGAGTACCAGCAAGGAGTACCCTGTAAGAGAAAAACTGCCTGATGAAGAGGGCAAAGACCTTTGAGAAGGTGGAGGGAGAAAGGTACCAGAAATAGAGCCAGGTGTGATCATTGGATTTGATGTATAGCACAGCCCTTAAATTTCACTCTGCTGACAAATTGCAGATTTCCCTGATGTGATGCCGTCTTAAAGACTCAAGGAGTTGGACATTTATCTTGGATAGCTGTGATCTTGTCAGTGATAGAGGAAAGATTCCAGGGACAGCAGGACCAAAAGAGAAGTACAGGAGGAAGATGGTTGCAAGGAGTGAGAGTACACAATGGTTATGGGAGGGGTGGTCGGAAAAGAGGGAAATTTTAAAGATGAGGAAGAAAAGCAGAGTGTAAATAACTCTTTATGTTGGTGAGAGGAGGGGAGGAACGGGGTGGGGAAGGAAAGAAGGAAAAGATGACTGTTCTAATGTGGATTAGGATGACATCAGAAAAACTGTCTGCATCAAGGCTGACACAGCAACCAGTTTGCCCAGGCTAGAAATAGATAATTGATACCATCCTCTGAGAGCTGCCGTTCATCAAAGCCCTTTAGTATAACCCTAGAAACCACCAGTCTCTCTTTGCCCTTAGTTTGTTTTAATGGAACACTTTTCCTGCCTCTTCCTGTATTTTTTAGTAACTTGCAACCTTTCTTTATCCTCAGCACTTTAAGCAAGTGATAAGCTGCTGGTAACTTTGCAATTTGCAGCTCATTAGAAGTTCAGGCAAGGGCAGCACTTGTGTGAGGGGTAAATTGTTGAGCAGATGTGTTTGGTCTGAGCCTTGTCTCTGCCAGCCAGCTGGAGGTGCCACCTAATTCTGATCAGTCAATGCTCACTGGGGTTTCTTGCTCGGCAGCTCTGGTGTCGGTGGTGATAGCCATCGAAACAGGGGGGAAAAACAAGTATTAGCTATACAAAACCCATAAAGTTAAATGCAAGGTCACTGAGAAAAACAAGGGGCAGGATAAGTTGAGACAGGGACACAAGAAGTGAGTGTTGAAGGTGTATATCTCATATCATTTGCCACTGAATTGTAGTTGTCAGAGTGAGTCCCACCTTCCTTGTTTCACACTCACTAAAATGCCCTTCAATGAAGGTGGTGATTTTTGGTGCTGCACTTCTTCTGACCTGCAAGCTGTTCAATGCCAGGAGGGCTGCAGACCCAGGCCAGTGCCCTTCTTTCCCTAGAGCATGGACCACACACCCAGTCCTGCAGTTGGGCTGGGACAGAAAAATGGAGGTGGATGAGCAAAAAAGGTTAAGAGATTTATATTTGAAAATATATAGACACGAGGAAGCCCATCTTCACTGTGTACAGTGCCCTAATTGTGTATCCAGTGGAATGCAATTCCAGGCAGAAATCTAACACCCTTCTCAGCCCTTCTGCTTTCCACAGTTGTTGCCCAAGCAGCATCTTGAAGCACTGCAAGAAGGTTCAAAAGTGTGCCAGACGGAACAGGGGCAGCTCCCACGTACTCCAAAAGAGATGCAGGATTTGAGGCTGTCACATGGGAAATGATCTCTAACACAGAATTTCTAGAAAAGCTGTGGCTCAGCAGTGTGGCTCCTTATCCCAAATCTCTGCTCTCACCTGGCAAAGGGGAAAGTTGATTCCCCAGTCCACATGGTCAGAGCCATTCTGCATTTTATTTGCCTGTTGTTTCTTCCCTTGTTACAGTATTTCAAGGATCTCTAAGGTTCTTGCCCAGATCTCAACCAGGATCTCTTCTGATGACGTTTCCCAATATAATTTCTGTTTTATAGTCCAAGACTGGTCCCTTAAGATGGCACTTCCTGAGTGTTTGTGCCCTTATTCATCTTCATGCAGGTCCAGAGTTGATGCTGACCCAGGGGCTTCCTGTGCTTTACACAGATCAGTGCTGGGGACTGCATCCTTGTACACTGAAACAAGAAGGTCTGAAATAAGGTTAATAATCTGGGAAATGACTCCTTTTTCTCCTACTGCTGCTCAGTATGTTCATGCAACTGATGTACCAAGCAGATCTAAGCATGTTCTATATTGTCAGCTGTTGCGTTATTTAGAGTCTTGTATCTCCATGATTTGCTCTCCTTTTTTCTTTAATCTGCTGGGTGGAGGCAATGGAGAATTTAGTACTACGTGTAAATCCATCTGTCCTGGCAGAGGGGCTGGAGTTGTGCAGAGCGGCTGGAGTTGTGCAGAGCTGCAGAGCTGAGGATCATTGTAATCAGCTCAATGGGTGGTTCTGCCTGTGGCCAAATGGATTCCATATGTGGGATGGTCTGTCATGCAGAAGGTGCTGTCATTAGCTTGCTTTCTAAGATGTCCTCCTGCTCTCCCAGACAAAATACACCACCACTTAACCCAGCACATGGGCTTGCCATGACCATGTCAGTGTGGAGAGAGGTTTTCTTTGGTAACTTCCAAAAGTAAAATGGCCCTCTTAATTTTTTTGGACTGCAGACAGATAATGTTGCTATTTTATTCATTTTATTCTGGATGCAGGTCATGAGCCTCTGCATGAAGATGATTCCAGTGCCCAGATAACTTTGAGGAACATCCTCTTGGGTGAGGAGAGTAGTCTGGATTGAAGATACACCACACAAATGCTTTAATTTTAGGTTCAGACCATTAACCAAAGAACAACAAGCTGCTACTCTGCATATCTATCTAACAGGCTGGACAATCAATCTATCAGCCAACATCTTCTCATTTGATAAGGAAGGCAGGTTCTCATGGCTGGAGTTCCTCAGAGAATCTTATATGACAGTGGACAAGGTAGCTGCGGAAAGGAAGAATGTGAACTGCTCTCCATAGCCTGTGGAGGTCTGTCTGGGGTAATGAATTTAAACTGAAACGTGAGAGTTAAATTAGAGATGACAGAACCCTTTTTGATAGAGAGGACAGTGGATAGATGCCTAGGAACACTGTAGAACCTCTAGCACTGGCGGTTTGTCCAATCCTTTTCTCATCTCTCAGGAGTCAGTTAGGGACTGGCTCATCTGCATTTTTTACCAGACAGTTTTTCAGCTCTGCTTTCTGCTGTTAGCAGCAGATGCTCAGGTTCTGAGTATTTTCCAAAGCTACCCAATTATTATTAAGTATAATTAACACCAGAATCCTTAATCCATAAACCTGCTTTAGGCTGGACCCAGTCCTATTCTGTGATTACAAAATAAAACCTCAATGTGAAGATTGCCTCTTTGGAAAGCAAAAAGCAATCCTCACTCCCGGTCTCTCCCTGTGAAGTAAAGAAATACTGGTAGAATAAAGAAAGCAAGGAATGTTACTAGAACATGTAGCTGTTTGCCATAACAATAGCTCAACTTAACACTTACAATCTCTCAAATATTTATTAGTGCTGAATTAATTACCTGGCCATATACCTAGACTCAAATGTTCAGGAAAGTGATTAATATTACTCAGAACTACCAGCTGATGGATCATTGTCTGCAGTCAGGTTGTGGTACTTCAACGAGATCCACATTTCCTGTGGTTGACAATGGATTATTCATGTAGGATATGCCTAACCTGAACAATTGAGTTCAGGTTATGGAAGCAGAAGTACCTTCTGGAGTTTGCCCAAGCTGAGTCACGTAGTTTGGAGAAGATAAAGTTGCATAATTCAGGGGTGTTTTTATCCACTCACACTAAACAAACACTATGGTCATGCATTCTGAAGAACAACAACAATGTGATAGGAGCAGTCGTGGTTCATCCTAGAATCTGGTTAAATAAGTTAGAAGTGCAGTGCAGTGTTTGGGAGGTTTCAGTTACGAAGCTATTTCAAGAAACCCATGAGGATTTCACTAAACTCTGCAGCTGCAATGTGTGCAGGCAAACAGGATGCTGTTCTATCACCAAAGGAATAACAAACAATTCCAAAAGAGGGGGTAATTTAGTTAAATATAGCACTTGAAATAATAGACTGAGAATTCCCTCTCTTCTGGTCATTCTACCTTTTTTATGCAGTGGATAGTAGCAAAATCCTCAAACTGCAAATGACTGCAAATGGTGTTCCTGGAAGAGAAGAGACAAAAATTTGGAGATAAGAAGCCAAAGGACAGCAAGGCAAGCACAGGCTCTAGGAAATGAGATAAAAAGCACCTGAATGTCTGACATCATTGCTTTGTCTGCTTTCTAGGCCAGATCCTTGAGGTTCTCAAGCAACGCAGAGAAAAATGTGCAATACTCTGTGCAGGTTTTGATGGTCAATACATGAGCTTATTCCTTGATCTACTGCAGCCTGAGGACCAGTTTCTGTTGTCTCTGAGCATCCTTCTCTGACATCAGCCAGAGTAGATGCTTCAGGAAGAGGGTAAGGATTGGACAAAACAGACTCCCAGTTTTCAATCATTTGCAGCTCAGGGACTTCCTGAAAAGGTGGGCTTGGTGTATTAATAACCCTCAACCTCTCTCTCTTCCTTGAAGAGGCTGCTTGAAAGGATGCTTTTGATGCTACATCAGCTTTCAGTTCCCACAACACACTGTGACAGGAAGTTCCAAAGTTTAACTACAGGCATGAAGAGTCACTTCCTTCCGTGTGCTTTGAGCTCGTCCTCTAGTACTTAAAAGTGCTGCTTCCTTTTTCCTTTATTGGAAAATGCAATGAAAAATCAATCGCTTCACCTTCTCCATGATGTTCATGATGATATAGATTTATCCTGGTCATCTCTTAGATTGAGGAGGTGACTCTATTTAGTTCTTCCTTATATCGAGTAGTTCTGTACTTGTATCATCCTTGTTATTCTCATCTGAACCTTTTCAGCTCTATTGTTTCCTTTTTAAGTGAGAGGAGCAGAGCTGCACACAGGATTCAAGCTAGAGGAACCATAGATTTATGCAGCTGTGTAACAACATTCTCTGTTTTGTTCTCTGTCCCTTTCCTGGCGATTCCTAACATTTGATTTGCTTTATTGACTGCTACTAAATTCTTAGCTGACATTTTCATGGAACTATCTGTTTTAGCCCTAAATTTTCACTCCTGGCTGGTAATGGTGAGCTCAGGGCCATCACTTCACATGTGAGCTGAGGGCTACTTTTCCCCTTGTGCATCCTTTCACTGTCCCATCACTGAGATCCTGCAATTCTTCACAGTCTACCCTCATCTTTGACACCAGGGTAGTTCTGTATCATGACTAAACCTTGTCACTTTGCCATTCACTCCTTTCCTGCTCATGTCTGAGTGTGCTGAGCAAACAGCACTTATCTCCAGGGGACACAACTGCTGATCGAGCTCTACTGCAAGACCTGACCATGAGCTCTCACTCTCTCTTTCCTAGGCTTTAATCCCTTTTTTATTCATCCAGGGACCTTCCCATTTACGCCTCGACTTTCCTTAAAAGCCTTTGGTGAGAGATGCTGTCTGCAGCTCTCAGGAAATAAAAGCTGGTTATATCAACAGGATATCCTTTATCCAAAGGCTTGTTGACACCTTCAGAGAACTCCAGTGGGACCGTATGGCAGGACTTCCCTTTATAAAAGCCATGCTGACTCTTCCACAGCACATCACATTTACCCATGTGTCCACTAATTAATTTTTTTTTTACTAGTTTCTACAACACAGCAGCATAACACCAATCTACATTTCACTTCTTACACTGCTGGAAGAGCTGAGACCTGAGGTTCATCTGAAAGGTGCTCCCACTGGGTCTGTATTTTCCATGCTGCAACTTTCAGGTGCCGGAAGAGCAGGATTTGGGATATTTTTTCCAGCATTTCCTCTTAGTGTTTTCAGTCAGATAGACAAGTGAGTGCACGACACTCAGAGAGCAGCATCGTTTCTCCATGTCAGGATTCCTTTACCTACCCCAAAACATTTCAAGCAAAATTCCCTGCCACAGTCAGTCCTCTCTGTGTGTCAGAACTGCAAGATGAGCACTCACCTCCCTTCAGTTACATCTCCAAGGGGCAGGAAATGACTCTTTCTCACCGTGTTCCCTAAAAACCTGGGGGTGAGATCCCTGCCAGACAAGGGGAGGAAGCACCAGGCAATTTAGTTGCTGCCAGCTGCCAGTTGCAGTCAATCCCCACGGGAAAGTGGTTATTTGGCTTGTGCTGAAATGATTCTGTGCTGTGAATCAGGAACTCGTTTATAGCTCCCAGACAGCCAAACCTCCTCCTCCCTTTTGAGAGGGAAGTTCATGCAGGTGACAATCTGCCTTCATCGAAGAAGTCAACGTGAATTATTTCCTGATCATTTCAATGATGATTTTTGGTTTGAGGGTGCAGATTCATCAATCAGTTTATCTGCACTGGGAAAGCAGAGGGCTGGCTAAATTATCTAACCAGTCTCATACCGCTCTTCTTCTTGGGGTGGTGGGGTTATGACTTCTTCTTTAAATTTTGGAAAATATGGGAAACAAAATAAATGATGCAAAAAGAGCAGCTGCTAAGCAGCTCAAGAAGGGCCTTGTGGTCACTTCCTCAAAAATAAACCAATGAAAGGTAAACAAGCATGCTTCCCTCTCACGAGGAGTACATTTCATCCCTTTCTAGTTCTGACAACTTTTGAATGAAATGAAACACCACAACCTTTGAGCCTGGCATTGACTGCAGAGATCTTCCTGGAGCCCTGAGCTATCCCAAGGAATGTATTTTTTTGACTCTTTTCACAAAACCCATTCCTATATATTGTGGTGGGCTCACAGCACAGAGCTGACCTCTCTGGGAAGCCTGAAGAGACGTTTTGGGCCCCTCACTATAAGAAGGACATTGAGGTGCTGGAGTGTGTCCAAAGAAGGGCAACAAAGTTGATGAAGGGTCTAGAGCACAAGTCTGATGAGTAGCTGAGGGAACTCAGTTGTTTGGCTTGGAGAAAAGGAGACTGAGGGGAGAACTTCTCACTCTACAACTTTCTGAAAGGAGGTTGGAGTGAGGTAAGGATCAGCCTCTTCTCCCAAGTAACAAGTGGTAGGATGAGAGGAAATGGCCTCAAGTTGTGCCAGGGGAGGTTTAGATTAGATATTAGCAGAAACTTCTGCACTGAAAGGGTTGTCAAACACTGGAATAGGCTGAGCAGGGAAGTTTTTGAATCACCATCCCTGGAGGTGTTTAAAAGACCTGTAGATGTGGCGCTGAGGAGCATGGGTTAATGGTGGACTTGGCAATGTGCTAGGTTAATGGTTGAACTCAATGATCTTAAGGGCCTTTTCTAACCAAAACTATCCTATGATTCTATGAAATCTACCCTGAAAGCCAGAGGCAGCAAAGGAAGTTCTCCTATAGAAAACTCAGTGTTGTCTTAAGATCCCATCTTCTGTCCAGCTGCAGGGGTGGTTGCACATCTATGGGAGCAAAGCAGAGAGGAAAAGAAGCAGCTATATGAAAACAAGCAGCAATAGCAGGGGATGGATGAAAAATCCTGGAGCTGCCACCTACATCCCATCCTCAAGCCGTGATTCATCTCAGTTACACAGGCTTTGCTGTAGGAAGGTCTGAAATATACTGAGCTCCACTGACTCTCCTGGCAAACCTTGTACAGCTGTACATGATGGAGAGCACCTGAACTGCAGTCACTCCATCTCTGCTTCCAACTCATGTTTGCTACTTTTTGCCTTTTGCTCAGTTCACAGTGAGGAATGTTCCTATAAACACAGATTTCAAGGAAATGCCTAGGGAGTAGCTGCCTGCTGTGGAAATGCAAGTGTAGGTCATTTGGGAATATCCACAAAGGAGAGCTACGTCTGGAATAACTTCTCCTGCCAGAGGAGATACACTTGACTTGTGATTCATGTGTCCAGTCAAAACTGACAGCACAGTTCAGTTTAACCCATCTGCCATGAGCTGTTTATGGATAATTGATAAGCCATGAATTACAGAAAGAAAATCATGTGAGAAATGCAAAATAAATGTGATGATAATAACCTGCTCTGTTGGCTCCTGAAGAAGAAAAGGGATTGCATTTGTTGAACAAATGTCCATACATCACTTCTCACACTGATACTGAAGAGCAACCACTACAGGATACACAGCTCCGTAGGGGTCTGAGTAACTGTGATTTTATTACACAGTGGAGCTAATCTGCCTTTAACCACTGCCAAGAAGGATGTCCGGCTCCCTGATGCCGTCCTTGACCTCGGCATGCATCCTGCAACTTCCATTCCACCACACTGCTGTGTCCCTGACCCACACTGTGCCAGCCCAGGGACCTAAACCGGTACAGACCCCTCCAGTTTTTACACCACAAAAGGTTTGTTGCTGGTGTAATTCCCAGCACAAGCATGCAGCAGGATCAGCACA
>VZRW01013763.1:0-28093 GCA_013398125.1 Aegotheles bennettii | reverse complement strand
CTGAATCTGCCCTGCTGCAATTTTAAGGTCTGCCTTGTCTCTCTGCTCTATCAATCCATCCTCCTGGATTCAAAAGAATAACACAAAGAGCCTGACATAGGGACTATAACTGCATTTGCCACTATGGTCACCATTTTTTACAGTCATGACTATGCTCCATTTGCTGTACGTGTGCTTTGGAAGCGTTGAATCTGGACCTCTGCTTTTTTAGTTTGGTTGGCATTGCCAATAATACAAGGGGCAGAAAAAACCAAACAGTTGAATGCAGTTCTAAACAATAATGAAGGAAAACAATGTCAATTCCTTTGACTGTTTAGAGATACCAACGAATAAACTAAAGATTAAACCCCAAAACACCTCACTTTCTCATTATTTAAAAAACAAACTAACACATTAGCCTCATTTAGGCTTCCAAATCTAGGAAATGCACCATAAATCTGTATGAGTCGTAAGGAAGGACTACACTTCAAATGAACAGATGTTTAAAGAGACACTAAATCTCACCAATAACTCGTGACTTTAGGTCCAATATAACAAAAGTTAAAAGACTGCTTACATAAGCTAATATTTCCAGCCCTGTATGAAAGTTCCTCTAAATATATTGCACTATTTAAGCTTCCTTCATAACATGAAATGCTGTTACGCCACAGATTTAAGAAAAAAAAATAATCCTTGAGAACCTTTGGTTCTTTCAGCACTTTTAGTTATTTCCTGCAGAATCCAATTTTTTACTCCCTAAAAGCAGACTCATATATACCTCCCTGTTACTGAGATATAATAGCTTTCCCCATATAAGTCAATGTGCTGTGCCCTGTTAATCAATTACAGAGCACACGCTCCTGCCAGCATCGGAGCAGCAGAGAAATAAACTCTCCTACACCCCATTTATCTCGGTGATGTATTAGCAACTAGGGCAGCCCAGGTCCATTTAAATGTTAACTTCCTGAAGCAAAAGCACACTTCCCCTCCGTTCTCTTCAGACAGAAGGAACTGATAACTGTGTCACACGTACAATGACATTTGCTACTCTGACTTTCCTACGCAGAGGAAAATTACAGCACACGTCCATCAGAAACGATCTCCCTTGGGATCTGAGTGATTAGATCAATGGAAGAAGGGTCATTGAATGTCATTAAGAGCAAAACCTCTACAATCCACAAGCTTCAAACTCCTCCAGACCCACAGACTGCAGAATGGGAGCATTGCTATGCACTTGCTCCATTCTTGCACACTTCCTCAGGCACCCGGCTAATGGGCACCACATCCCAGGTGATATGGCTCTTTAGTTCTCCCAAGTGCAGCCTCTCCAATGTTCTGATGTTCACACACGACAAAACCAGAAAAGGACACCATGTCCATGAGGGAGCTGTGCTAGGGGAGCAGCACACACTGCTCTGGGCTGACAGATTCTCAGCAAACCGTGGGTAAATGGGGGGTTTTCCCCAAGGGGGGGAGTCACCAGCACAACTGACATCCAGCAGAGCCAGAAGCTCTCACAGGAACCATAGATGACATCTGGGCATTGTCAGGGCAACAGCACCCACCCCCTCGCCTGTAAACAGGAGCCTGGGGAACACAAGTGACCAGAGAGGGCAAACAGAGGGCATCAGCCCCAGCGTGGGGCAGCAGATGGCACAGGAAGGGTGCATGATGGGTGCAGTGACCCTGCCAGCTCGAGAGGTGAGTTCAGTCCATGGTTGTCACCATCTCAGAAGCAGCCAAACTGGGAGGAGTGGCTGACACAGCAGAAGGTTGTGCTGCCACTCAGCGGGACCCAGACAGGCTGGAGAGTTGGATGGAGAGGAACCGCATGAAGGTTAACAAGAGCAAGCATAGAGTCCTGCCCCTGGGGAGGAATAACCCCATGCACCAGTACAGGTTGGGAGTTGACCTGCTGGAAAGCAGCTCTGCAGAGAAGGACCTGGGAGTCCTGGCTAACCATGAGCTGGCAACATGCCCTTGTGGCCAAGGTGGCCAATGGTTGTCTTCTGGGGTGCATTAAGAGTGTGGCCAGCAGACAGGAGGAGGTTTCTCCTTCCCCTCTACTTTGCCCCATTGAGGCCACATCTGGAGCAGTGTGTTCAGTTCTGGGCTCCCCAGTTCAAGAAGGACAGGGAATTACTGGAGAGTGATTGCGAGATTCTGTGATTCTTTCCTGTTTTATAGCCTATTTATAGCTTATTTATGTAGTCTACCCATCACGCATCTACTTTGCTTGCAATTCCTTTAATTCCCACTTAGTTAGCCCATCAATTGTTTGGGGAACAGAGACCAAAGTATTTGAAGTGACAGGCGTTGACTGTAGCACAAAGCAGATTATAAACATACAAGCTCTTGATTCATCAAGCCAGAGGTTGTTAAAGCTTAATCCTTGCTATACCAGTGACTTCAATGATTTTTGGTAGGCAAAGAAGGGTAAAAAATCTTGATGCTTCACTTCACAGAAGTCTGTTCAAATGCTTAGCATCCTAATCAATAAACAGGTCACCTGTAAAGTTGCTGACATACCTTATCAAAGCAGTCTGAGTAGATGAAAAAAACAATCTGCAGTTCATCTGTATCTTCTTGACATTTATATCTAGCAGTAGGTCAGCACGCCTACAAACAACTGTACTCTTCGAAATGTTAAGAGATGAGAACAGTATGCATTTACAGTCTCAGGTGGGTTTTGGTAATAATTTGAAGCTGCACTAAAGGATCTCTTAGAAGCTCTTGCAAAGATTCTGTCAGCAAAGTAAAAAGAAAGCTGTATACAGCTTCCAATAAAGGAAAATATTTGAGTACTAATAAATAGCACCCATCAGAAATAAGTGATGGTGACTTACTGAGAACACTTTTGAAGAACTAAAGTTTTTCCATTATTATGGTCCCGTGTGCACTTAGGAACAGACCTTTAAAAAAACACCAAACCTCAAATCCACAAATTCATATTTCCTTCTCCAAAGTCTTTAGTCAAGATTTCCTATCAAATTATAATCCGTTATCGTAAGTCTGCTGCAGGACGTTAGCTGTAAGACATAAACCTGCTGCCAACAACAACCTGACTAAAAAAAGCACCATATGAACATGTCAGAAATGAAGAACTCAAAAGCAGATCAACTTCGATGCAAAAAGGCAAATGAATGCAATATCACATTCCGAGTCCAAAATAGCCACAATTAATCGCTAGCAGAGTATGAAATAAGTCAATCTACAGCAGCATTAAAAAGAAAATCTCAGCCAAGAAGTACACAAAGCCACAGCTTTCTGAAGAAAAAAATAAATTCTAACTATTTCTCTTTTACACAATATTTTCACTGTACAAACAGAATATTTACAATACAAATGCTAAAGTCTTAACGACTATCAGTATGTGCAATCCACTAATGATACAAAAACACCTCTCAAGTGCAAGGAAAAAAAAACTTCAACTTCTAATCTTTACTTGCAATGCAAAAGACTCCTGTTTGAAAATACGAATCCTAATGTAAATGTTGGGGAGCAAGGGAGAGAATCATATCACCTGGGTTTAACTTGGACCGTGTGCTAAATGCTAGTTATCTTACACACAATTTCCTCCTCCAGTTCAAGTATGCAGAGTGATTTCTCTGTAGCGTGCTGAGGAAAAAGAATAAGTCACCAAGCACTTGTGAAAAGCAGTCATGAGATTGCAAGGGCACTCTGGAACATGGATAAATACGTATGGGTACTGGCAGATCTCCAGTGACAACCGACAGGAATATTAATGTGGCTGGCTTGGATTGCAGCCCATTAGTATGCTGAGACAGCCTTACTTCTCATACTGCACAGGCAGGTTTTATAATCGGAAATGCATACTGGAATCCACTGTGTTTAATTCACAAGACTGTGTCCCCCCTGAAGAGCAGGAATAAATAAGTGCATAAAATGTTCTAGCAACTTAATGCTATTTCGAATGAGCTTTTAAAGTGATGCTAAGTGAAAAGTGCAAGATGCTACAAAGCAGCTCATGGTCGACGGTAACGCCTTTAACATCAAACTTAGAAGTAGGTGTTATTGAGGACAGTCTATTTTTAGGTTTAACTATTTTTAGGTTTAACTTCAATTACCAGAAAAGCAACCTTGGCCCAGGGTCCCGGCCCGCTGCTCAGTATGACAAACCTCCAGCCAAGCCCCTCTTCACGTGGGACAGGAACACTGCTGGAGAAGCTCCCTCCTTAGTCCTCAGAAGGGCCATGAATGAAAACAATAAATACTGATGGGAATAGCAGGGTACAGCTCGTGCTCCAGTTCCTAAGTCAGCAGAAATCAGTAAAGAGCTTATCAAGAAAGCCTTTCCCTTATGGGGAAAAGAGATGTCTGCCTGTCAGGTGTGCCTGACAGATCCAGTGGCCTTCGGTACATTTGGTGATGTTCAATAACCCTTTGCCTCATGCATGTTGGGTTGTGGTTTTCTTGACTGTGGAAGATAATTTTTAAAAATCCACCATATACTGTTACTTTCTGCCCCCCTCCCCCCATGACACAAAGCTGATTTTACTACCCAGCAATTTCTCAGGCCACTTTACCAACCAGATAGGGATGATGACTGGTAAAGCAGAAGCTTCACTTTTGACTCTCTTCTGTCCCACCTGCTGCCCCGAGTGGGACTCCTTTTGTATCACCATACATTAGAAGAGTAACACAAATCAAGCCACTTTTTAAATACTTTAAGCCACAACAGGGCTGTCCGCACTCCACCAGTGCGACCAGGGTAATGCTCTGCACACACCCCACTAACTTCCCCAGTTGCCATTCCCACTTGCACGTGAGGAAGCCAATGAAGGTTTTACAAAAGCCTCATTTGGCTTCTTGTTTGCTAGTTCTACTGGCCTCCATTGCTTTCACCTGTTATTTCTCACTGTGCTCTCCTGAGCAGTGCTCTTTCCATATTGCAGAGCCCATAGCTTCCCTGCATGACTGATATTTCACAGGACACTCTTGATAGACTGCTGAGGAGCCAAGTTCACACTTGGCTTCATGAGCAAAGGAGTCCACGTGTAACTGAAGCTCTGCTCTAAGTACCCCTGGAGCTCAGCTGTAATCTAAACAATTACAGCAGCTCATATTGATTGCCTGGGATGTTTCATATTCCACTTAAAGTTGCACACCATCAGTAGAGATAATCCATTGTTGCTCAAAAGGGTGGCTGCTGCTGAAAAAGAAGAAAACACAGCAGCTGGTTTTCCCCCTCCAAGGTGAAGCCATCAATTACATGAATTTACTGGTCTCCACACAACCCTTACTGTTCAAGGTTACTTGTTCCGAGGTTTATTTCAAGGCTTTCTATAGATCTCTGTAAGGAAAGGAACAAGTCTCAGGGAATATTTTTAGGGGGGGTTACTTTGCTCACAGCAGAGTATGGGCAGGCAGGTGCACTTCTTTCTTCTGGTTCTTATTTGGGAATCAGTCTTTGGGCAACACCGGATGTGCCACTGAGGCCACATTTCCAAAAATGCATTTGGGTGCGCAAATACAGATTTTCCAAAGTATCTTTTTTAACTGAACTTTGTTTCTGACACCTATTGAGTGGTTTGCAGAGTAGTCAAAGCCTTACCAACCAGACAGGTCATGGTACAGCTACATGTTTTGGCTCCTGTAACACAGGGCTCTATTCCACTCAAGGAATAGGCTACAAATATATTAGAAAAGTTTCTTGCTTTGAGAATTTCTTAACAAATGTTTGCAAGCACTCCTGGGAAACCCTGCAAATGGCAGTATTGTAACAATAGCTCAAATGTGCAATGTATTACATGACTACTTTCAGGCATTTCTGGCTGCGCTGCCTTTTATCAAATGGCACACAACATGTTCCACAGCACTCTCCACACTTCTGTCTTTAACTAATGGAAATGAGAAAAGGTTTAAATTAAATGTCATTACTTACTGTGATCCACAATTTAACCAGACATTAGGATTACAAGTTTAAGGTGTACAAAGCAGTCTCTTGATATTCAGATTTACCAAAATCCCAACATTTCACCAAGGAAAACACAGAATAGAAAACAAGGGCCAGCATTTTAAATTCTGAACTTACAAAACAAAACATCTTTTCTTTAGTATCTTACATTTGAAAAGAATAGGGATTATTTTATTATTAGGTAAGTATAGGTATTATTTTGAGGTTGGAAGAGACCTTCAAGCTCACCCAGTCCAACCCCCACCTCCATCCCCACTCACCCACAGCACCCAGCACCACATCCAGACGCCTCTTGAACACCTCCAGGGACGGGGACTCCACCATCTCCCTGGGCAACCCATTCCCACACCCAATCACCCTCCCAGGGAAGGAATTGTCCCTGATGTCCAACCTGAATCTCCCCTGCTGCAATTTAAAGCCACTTCCTCTCATTCCATTCAACTTTGAATGATTTATAAACAAATCAATTCTTTATATTGTGTTTAAGCTGCATATACAGCAAGGTTTTTGCAAGGCTGTGGTTGGTTTTAGGCTGCAGTTCGATTTTTTTTTACTGGGAAAGAGTGGACAGAGGAAGTTTTAACACCACTAAAATGAAAACATCTGGATTGCTTTTGGTTTGGTTTAGACTGTGCAAAGCATTGCACACTCCATTGAGAATGTGGCAAATGCTCCTGGCATGATGCTACTGTGTCTTCTGTGGCAAATTTATAAACTGCTTTGCACCCTATGCAACTGGAAAAGTCACATGAGAAACCTGCCATCTTATTTGCTCAGGTTTGTAAAAACCTCAAGTCATTGCACCTGGAATAGCTGGGAGTCAGTCAGTCTGGTCATGCCCTTGGGATTCCATTGAACTGCCCCTGGCACAAAAGGAATAACAGACTATCAACTCCATGCAAATTAGAATTCATAAGTATTTTCGTATTTTTGCATATCCAATCCTCAGATGACTCTTCAGTTTTTTACCTTCTGACACGTAAACATGCTCCTTCACCTTTTCACTACTGGAAATGCCTGACTGTTTTGGAGGATGTTACAGCAAACAAAGCTCCTTCCTAAGTATCTCTGGAGGCAGGTGTGATTTTTTCACAGGCTGGTTCCTATCTGAATTAAGCCAGGAAAAGCCTGGAGTCATGTCACATAGGAAGTTTAAGAGTAGAGGGCAGAAGAACCCACAAGGCTGGAGGAGAAAACACTGAAAATCTTCACAATTTATCCTGCCCAGTCTCATTTAGTTTAAAATACATTTGGCAATTACCGAGCTTGTGCTCTTCCTCAGTCAACTTTATACCAATAAGTACCTCTTGTTTATTGGTTTGTTTGGTGTGGGGGGTTTTTGTTGGTTTGATTTGTTTGTTTTTCAGGACCCAGAGATAAGACAAGACAATAATGCATGATGACTAGTTTCCTGAACAACATTTTTGCCAGTCAGCTTAACTTGTCATGATTGATTTAGCAGGTTTCCATCTCTAAAATTAAGCTTTTATCTTTAATGAGAACAAAACATGTAATTATTTCTTTACAATACATACTCCTTTACTTGTATGAGTTTTATATTCAAGTGCCCAGCAATTTTAAAGTCCCTTACTGGCTAGTTTGGTCTTGGTTAAATTAGGTTAAACCTGGAATAACAGCTCTGAATTTAGAGGTTTATGTTGATATAAAAGCATGCCAAGAGAAGGCCAAATGTTTATTCTGTATTTGTACTACATTGCTTTGAGAATTAAGGTATTGTAGACTTGGTGTGCAGAACCTACCACTATGGACCTCAAAAAGTTTCAAAAAATGAAGAGAATTCACCTAATAAGAAATAGTAAAATACTCTTACCTACCCACATACAGATTGAGTAGCTCAACAGAAGCCTCATAATAAAGTTAATTCAGAGCAAAAGCTGCAGATTCCTGTCTGAATAGCTATTATACTAGAAAACTACCCTTTCCCTATAATGGCTTGGGAGGAACCAGTCCCTACCAGACAGAATAAATATTTAATACCATGAAACACATAAAGTAAATCCCACATTTTGTTAGATGAGGAAAGAAACAGAAATTAACGGAGTATGCAAAATGCAGCGGAGAATTGTTTCTCAATTTGCACAGCAGAAAGTAAACATCACTTAAGCTTAAACTCCAGGTTTTTTTCCAAGGCATTATTAATTCCATGTTTGTGCATTGTCATTCATTTTCATCTCCCCTTTGGAGAAAACAGATCTGTCATATTTCTAGTAGAAGCTATTAGTCAGCTGGTTATGCCTGACCTACTGTTAGAAGCGATGATAGAAGCAATACCCCAAATCTGTGTGATCCACAGGTTAAACTGTATTGTACTGACAGATTATTTTCTCTAAGAGGAAAAGACAAATCAGGTCTAACCTTGCTTTCCTTCCTGTTCTACTTGAAGCCTTTTTTCTCCCTCCAAATAAGTTCAAAAGGTGTGTGCTCTCAGTTCCTATCACTGAAGCACGGGAGGATCAGCTCTGCTGGCATTTTGCAAACTCTTTTGTTAAAGAGCAATTTTTCCCCGTGTTCCCAAACAAGTATGAAGTGACCCCCTATGAATTAAATCGCCATGAAGCACTGGTGTCACTGACAGTATCAACAAGATGTTCCTGAAGAGATATTTAGCAGGTAAAAGAAAAAATACTTCTGATCTTTCTCCTTACTGTTACACTAATCTCGGGTATATATGGCATACATTTAAGATCACATTGGTCTCGATTCAATTTCCCAAATACAGAAGATAGGCTTCCAGAATTTGCTGATTTGTTTTTGCCCTTTTAGGGCCAAAAACTTACGTGAATTTTGATGAATAAAGCTGTGGATAAGAAAGAAAAACAAACAACAACAACAAAAAAGAAATTGAGGAACACTGTATAATAGGAAAATGTGGACATAGTTTAGATAGAATCATAGAATCACTATGGTTGGAAGGGACCTCCAGGGTCATCAAGTCCAACCTTTATCCCATCAGATTCCTGACCATCAGACCATGGCCTCAAGTGCCTCATCAACCCGTTTATTGAACACCCCCAG
Source organism: Aegotheles bennettii (assembly GCA_013398125.1). Lineage (NCBI taxonomy): Eukaryota > Metazoa > Chordata > Aves > Caprimulgiformes > Aegothelidae > Aegotheles > Aegotheles bennettii. Next base: position 19,140 of record VZRW01013763.1, on the reverse strand, counting down.
GGACGGTGACTCCACCACCTCCCTGGGCAGCCCATTCCAGTGCCCAACCACCCTCTCAGGAAAGAACTTCTTCCTCATCTCCAACCTAAATTTCCCCTGATGGAACTTGAGGCCATTTCCTCTCGTCCTGCCATTTCTGACCTTATCTCTGTGTTGTAGGTCGAATAGAGCAGGCTGTGTTACAACCAACCTCTGAGACGCTGCGTTCTCAAAGGCTTCTTATACGTACGGGGAAATTCAAACCAACTACATAACACAGCTGTGAATTCTGACACTAGAGGCACAAATCTCTTACTAATACTCTGAAGAAACCATACGTAAATCAGAGCAGGCTAACACGTTTGGCTATGCCAGTACAGAATGTGCAAGTGGGTTCCAGTAAGTGTTCAGCATACTGAAGCAACACCGTAGGTCAGTTTAGGGCAGCAGCTTCATAGAGCACATGTTCTGTGGATACTTTTTGCCTTATTCCCCAAGTCTGAAAGTGCCTAGCATTCAAAAATTAAAGATAGAATATTTATTTCCTTAGAGACTAAAGGAAATATCACACCTCCGTGATAAGAACAGATCAAGATTTGCATAATGTGTATATCTGAGGCTGAAGAGAACATTTTTCCTTATGATAAGCTCACAAGTTCGAAAGATGAGAATATCTGACTCATAGCTGTAACATATTTATTTATAGGACTCCTGTTGCTGACAGAGGGCAGATCAACTGGCACCACAAGCAAACTCCTGGTCAGTCGGCTTGGATCCCCAGTTTTCTAGAAGAAATAAAACTTGGGAGTGAAGTCAATGTTTAAACTAAGGGATTTCATCTTCTCAGAAGAAAATAGCAAACATATTTAAAAACCTATATGAGCAATAGGTCAAATCTTTTCTACCTGAGGAGAGCTAAAGCCAGAAATATCAGTCAAAAGAGCCTTCTCCAGTTTTGAAATGACAACCAGTTTTTAATTCAAGAAAATGAAGTGTGTCCCAACTCTGTTAGTTCTACATTCACTGGAGACAACAACATTTTAGCAGGGAATGGGAAAAAAAAACAAAAAGAAAAAAGGAAAAAAAAAGTCTGTGATAGTTTGTTTTTTTTTCATTATTACAAGGAGATACAGATTAGGAGGGCTGCAGGTCCTTCTATGTTCTTTTTAAAAGGGAATGAAATTCCAATGCAAGGAAAGCCAAGGCCATCCTTTATTAATCCTTAGCATGAACACAAGAAGCAATTTCTAACAATTGCCAAGCCAGAGGCTGAATTCAAACAATTTTAAGTGTGGTTAAGTGCCATGGTTTGTGCAGGAAAACATATCTAAATTTTATAATAGCTCAGATTTTATAGAATGATATTAATTTACTCATTATTTCATGTCTGTCCTATTAATAAATGACATGTAGGATTCAGCTGGAGGTAGAATTTTACAAAGCCAGTTACCATGTGTTCTGTTTCTTATTTGGTACTTGTTCATTCATTTTTAAGGAAGAAACAGTAGTTAGAGGCTTAACGTGTGAATTATTTTTATCATTTGGCTGGAAGGGGACATAAGGGAGAAAAAGATGACAAGCACTCACTATATAGTGGTGGCTGGGTTTTGTTTTGTTTAAATAGGGAAATGTCCAATCAAAGAGACAAAACAACATCCACTGATATGTCACAGAATGCCTGATGTTAAATAAAACACCAAGATAAACACAAGGGCCATAGAAGGCTCCAATATTTTGTTTCCTAGTGTTCCACGCTTGTCTTAGTTTACACTTTCTGCTTGTATTTCCTCTCTCGAAGCACTACTACTGTGACAAAACACTTCCCTCATGGGCTCCTCTGTCCCAGAACATCACGGGATACCAGAGAGCAGGTCTCTAAAATACATAAAGTACATTGTGACTAAATTTCCTCTTCTTTCCCCACCAGAACAAAAATGTGTCTGTATTCCCCTGTACAAAACAAAGAGTCTGCACCAACATTTCCAAAGAGCTACTTAACTGAAAACCCCTTTCTGATCAGGCTATAGGCTACAAGTCGAAGGACACTGCCTGGGATGAAGTGTTGCTGATTCAGTGGCTCTGTCATGCCAGTAGAGACTGAAGAGGAAGGATGGAGCTGCACTACTCCTACTCTTCCCATTGCAGCACACAAAATTCACATGCTTTTGGAAGGAACTAAGCATCCTCAAACAAATCAGTTTTGCCAGCCATAGTAACAGCAGCTGATGTCTTGCTCATGCTTGTGTGGAGCATTGTCGTGTCGAGAGGAGGAAAGCTGCTGTTAGAAACAGCAGAACAAAGTGCCGAGTAGGCAACCCAGTTCTGCATTTAACAGGGAGCAAAATCAAATTTAAAAGGGCTTAACCAAGCAGAGGGTAAATGTACTGTTGTTCCCGTGTCTTTCACTGTGAAAAGTAGTTGTAACAACTCCAGGTAACTTCACGGGTTCTCAAAAACTTTTTGCGTCTTTTAAACTTTTTCAATAACAGGAACTGTCATTACAATGGCCCAAGAGTCATTTCCTTCTTCACATTTCCTTTCTGCTCATTAGAAACTCTTGATTTAGAAACGCTCATTAAAGAGGATAGTAATGTAATTAATGCTCTTAAGAGCTGGCTGGGAGGATGCTACACGTATGGTTTTGTAGGACAGATTTTTACATAGGATATAGCACTCCATTCTTCTCCCTGATTTAAATTACCAGACCTGCTTTATTTTAGTGTGCTATGGAAATCCAAGCTGATCTGTTTTACAAAAGCCTTAGCTGTCCAGCTTACCCTGCTGTTTATGTAGCACTTTTTTAATACAAATTGTGTGGTTTTTCTAATTATCAAATGCAAATGGTGTTGACTATAGCATCGTCTATTATTGTATCCACATTATCATGCACGGGTACTACACTGAGACATTTTTAAGGCCAAGAGTAGTTGGTGATTATGCTTGGTAACACCTCATTATTACTACATGTTTAACATGTCCACCAAGGAAGACAGCACAGTTAAATTAGCATACCTGAAAAATGAAGGGGAATAATAATTATAGCCCATTCCCTGTAATATTCAGATATATGATTAAAATTAAGTTCCAAACATTAGTTTACTACCATTGCCTGGATCCTGACTTCCCATTACACCCAAGGCAGAAGGCTGCCTGCTGGAAATGCCCATGGAAATCTGTACACATACACAAATACAGCAATGCAAGATCCTCACCTTAGCCCTGCACCCTCCCTGTGCTGCTCAGGAGTAGGAGGTGGGGCAGTTGGGAGTGAAAGAGAGAAGGGGTTGAGGTTGAAGGGAAGGTGTGGAATTTTTTTGCATCTGTTTTGCACCTCTAACACCATTATAATTGGCAATAAAATAAATTCATTTTCCCCAAGTCAAATCTGTTTTGCCCATAAGGTAACTGGTGAGCGATCTTGAGTGCTGCGTCCAGTTCTGGGCACTGCAGGATGAGAAGGACATTGAGGTGCTGGAGAGAGTCCAGAGAAGGGCAACGAGGCTGGGGAGAGGTCTGGCAACCAAACCTTATAGAGACCAGCTGAGGGAACTGGGGTTATTGAGCCTGGAGAAGAGGAGACTGAGAGGAGACCTTATTGCCCTCTACAACTACCTAAAAGGAGGTTGTAGTGAGGCTGGTGTTGGTCTCTTCTCCCCAATTGCTGATGACAGGACCAGAGGAAATGGCCTCAAGTTCCGTCAGGAGAAGTTTAGGTTGGAGGTTAGGAAGAAGTTCTTTCCTGANACGGGTTGATGAGGCACTTGAGGCCATGGTCTGATGGTCTGATGGTTAGGAATATGATGGGATAAAGGTTGGACTTGATGACCCTGGAGGTCCCTTCCAACCAGAATGATTCTGTGATTCCATGACCCACAAGCTGCTTCATCTTATCTCCCCCCGCCCCATTCCGAAGGGGACTTACGGAGGGGCTGGCTGGGGGTGTCTGGCAGCTGGCTGGAGTCAACCTGCCACACCACTGACCCACCAAATATCAGAGAGCTGCCTTCACCTTGTCAGAGACACCAAACATTCATGCCAATGATGCTGACTAAATGTAAAAGCATTAGATGTGTTTTACAAATCTATCCAAGGGTGTCTAAAGAACACCAGAATCATACGTAAAATGAATTCGATGTAGTCAGCTTTCTACTTCAGGTTTTAACTCCCCATCTTCAGCATAACATTCACACCTAGAGCAAAGCTATGAAGCTCTCATCTATCCTGGACGTAGCCTCTTGGGGTCCCACTGGAATGAAACATGGAATTCAGACAGCATTCCCCCTCCATGAAAAACTGAGGAGATACCAAAGGAAATTAATTCAGCTGCCCTTTCAGTAAGCAAAGAACACTGGCAAGGCTTGAGTTTAGCTCAGTCCCCCATTAAACAAGCACAGAGGAGCTGACTGAAGAGCTGCATGTCAAGAAAGACACCTCAGGGAAGCCAAGAAAACATTTTATTTGCCTACTCTAGACAGCAATTCTTCAAGTTTGAGCCGGGGCTGCAAATCCAGGACCCAGCACCATTTGCATCATGACTGAACTGGAGGATTCACTATTAATTTCCATGCAAGATACTGGCAATGGGAACTTTTAATAGCAAGTCTGAATTCATCCATTATTCTACATTTCAAGCAACCATTTCAAATTGCTCTTCCTGGGATATATGCCTCATCAGCAACAACATACTTTCATCAAAGCATTATGATTCCTCTCCACATCTGCATATTCAACAGTGCGCTGGGAACTCTAAAAATGCCGAGTTGTCAATCACCACAAACACAGCAATAATGCTGCTTCCCAGTAAGACAGACTCTTATTTAGTCCTCTAACAAGACCTGAGTTTTCATCAAACCTCAAATAACCCACAAAATGCCCTGAAGACACTGCTTGTCCTGTTACAGATGAGAAGATTGCTTCACTATTTCTCCAGAATTACTGTGGGTGAAGATAACCAAAAAACTAGAAGCAAGAAGTAAAACTATTCAATCCTTTCATTGAACTATGAATGAAAGACACCCAATCAGAGTAAGGAAAAAATGCTATTTTACCATTTCTAAGATCGTACGCCCTGTGAAATGGTGCCTTTCAAGCTCTTCTGTCCCACTTCTGAATCCATAAACAATTCATGAAGATATGTCCACACAAGTATGTTCAATTAAGATCTTTAGTTCCCAGAAAAATAAAGTCAGAAGGTGGTGAAAACAGTAATAATCCGTATAAATTAAATGCAAGTGAAAAAGACAATGCCAAAAGAAAAAAATAAAAGCCACACTGATTTATGCCATGAACTTCTGGTTTTCCTCAATAAATTCTCCTTAAATTTAACTAACAGAATTTGTATTTATTAATAGCTTCCTAAATTAAAAAAAAAATCCACAAAAAAATGAAAACAAAATACTTTTCACTTCTGTTCATTTTGTTCTCAGAATTAATTTCACTAAGCCACCCTTAATTTAATTTACAAAGTTAACTTTTACGTCCAATGCAGTTTGCCAGCATCGTAGGCTGAATGCATGAAGAATTAATTTTCTCTTATAAACGAATGAACAAGATTGGAGGAAGATAAAATGAATGACTAAGTGACTGCAGTTAACCAGAAAGTTCCATTTTGCTCCCTTATGGAGAATGATGAAATATCATTTTATTGAACTCCATTATCCTAATGAGAAGATATTCCATGCTTGATCTAAGCCAAAAGGCCGGAGAAGATATTTTAATGACTTGCTGCTTCTGCTTAATAGGGATATTTGATAATTATGGAAACTACATCTGTTTGATTAATGAGCCTTTTCCACCATCCAAGCATACTCTCTCAGTTTGGTTGACAATATCCACTAGAAGCACATGCACACACACATAGGTGCTTTTCATCCTGTGTGCTTATACAGGTAAAACATGATTGACAAGGAAAATCAGGAGGACCACAAATAGAACAAGCATAGTTCTGATTTTCGTTGCTATAAGCAAAAGTTTGCAAATCTCTACATTTCTGCTCTGACACAGAAAATCAAGTCTGCAATAAGCATTTAAGCAAACCTTGCAGTTAATTTTATGGCTGATCTTATGGGCACCTTAGGATGGCTGGCAATCAGGTATGAAGAACCCAACAGAGGAAATACAGAAACAAAGGAACCTTGATTTTGGGTCATTACCCAATGCAATATCCACACATATTGTCCACTTAAGAAAAGGACTGCAGTTATTCCCACATTGGTTTTCACATGTTGCTCAAAGAGTACAAAATTATGGCATGCCTTATGCCAAAATTCCCAAGAAGAATTTTAATTTTTAGGCCCACCGTGTGACACTCGATACTCAGAAATCGTAAATGAAGACCTATTAATTAAACCTCAGGCTTAGAGGTCTGACATGCAGTATTAGGAAAAATAGATTTAAAAAAATAATTAAAAAAATATAAATAAATCAGGAAATAGTACAAGAAAAACCTTTGGGACTGATAGAAGTTTCCACAGGCAAGAATGTCGTATCTGCTTTGTCATTTGTAATATGATGTGGAAATAAAAGTTGACAATGTGTTAGTCTGTTACTCTGAGTCAGCTCCCAGGCACGTTTCTTAAATTCCTGGTATTTCTCACCTAATATCTGGTCAACAACATGGATACTTAGGTTTTTTGATGTGATAACAGTAAAATACAGGTGTTCAAGTCATTTAGATACTTCAGCATAGGCAGCAAGAAGGCCCAGAAAAATTAAACCTTGGTAGCACTTAGGAAAATTGATTTATTGGGATGAAAAAGCATTCAGCATTCATTTAATGTTTAGGAAAGAAAAGCTTTATCATTGAGCAATACGCAGGGTATTAGGCTTGAAATATAATTCCCAGCTCAGTGGTTCTAACTCATGAAGCTCATCCTCTCATTTTGTATCTTGGGAAGAGTGGCAGTAATTGCACGAGACATTGGGAGCCTTTTGCAACCTTAGAGGAAATCCCAAGCACACAACACCAACCTCCTCCCGAGTCACAGGACTGGCAGAAGGATCCAACACTTAGAGTATTCAGGCCATCTCTCTTCAAAAACATGTTCTAAACTTGAAATGCTCATAGAAATATCTCCTGAAGACTTCTGGAAGTTGCTGGGTAACCCAAAACCCCAGTAGCAATTTTTGCCATCAAGATGTCAGGTATTTTGCTATCTCTGTATAAAAGAACAACTTTTTTTTTGTGAAATTCTCTACATTTGGTGCAATGGGGGGGACTTCACTATTCCTGATTCACCATGCCTGATGGACAGCCATCACACACTTGTAAAAGAATTTCAATACATACAGAGACCCCTATTAGCATTATCTATGGCTTTTAAACGACGCTACTGGCTGCACATTGTTTCACCTGAAAAAAATTAGAGCTTGGGATTTCAATTCAACTGAGGCAAATCAGTCTCCACTAATCAATTCCTCCTGCCTCTGGATTTGATGGTATATTGACTGAGAGACAGATTTCATGCAGCACTTCCCAGCAAAATTTCAAGTTCCAATAAAACAACGTGAGAGGCAGCCTAACTTTTACGCTTTCGTTTTATCAAGAGAAACGTTTGGTCTCGAGAGGTGCCTCACAAAGCACACCACCACCTGCTCAGAGACTGCAGAAGGGAAATACTTGGAGATGTTTCCCAGTTGGAGAAAAGCCAGGCTGACTGCTGTCAGCCTCCAGTTTATCAATGGATATGCTGCATGTTTGGGGAAACGCCCTGTCTACAGCATCACAGTTGACTCCAGCACAAGACAGCAGCTTCCCTAAAGAAGTGCAAGGAGATGGGATTTGAGCCTAGTGCCAATATTACACTTTCAGTCCTGATTATGCAGCAATCAGCTCACTATCCTCTGCTTTCCAGTTCTGATCAGTCCTCATGATAGTTTGTTATATGTGGATACAAGGAAAACGAGGGAGAATGAAAGGCAGAACAAGTGTAAGCTGGAAACAGCAAGAATAACTGAGCTAATAAGCTCTGAATAATACTGTTAGTACAGTTGTAGCCTCTGAGTTTAGAGGTACTAATTAATAATTCATATATGCTAAGTCTTGGGAAATCAACATCTTTTTAACACCATGAAGACACAGTTTCATCACAGCTAGTGCCCTTGCAAGAAGTGTAGAAGTCAAATACTGAGTAAGTGAGGAATAAGTTAACAGCAGAAAAATGGCTATGGATAAGGGTTAGGTAAAACTGAGAAAGTCTAAACTTCAAGATAGTAATTAGCTATCCTAGGGAGTTCAGTGTATATTATACCAGGCACCCCTGGAAGTAAAAGTATTTGCTGGAATTATTTGTGCTAGAAAAATCATCAAAGAAAAATATAATAAAAATCAGCTATGCATTACAATTCTCATACTCTGTGGACAGGACCAACAGGGCATACTGGCAGGTAACTCACAACTGTAGAGCAGATAGCAAACTTTTTGTTCAGGATTCCCAGCTGGACATTTTTCCTCCTAGTCACGACAGAATTTAGCCCCGAGGTTGTTCTATTGGCTTAAGATGAACTAAAGGGCTCTGGAGACTCAAGAAGTGGCTGGTTGAGCTTCACCATGATGGTTTTCTAAAAAAAGCAAGAACTAAAATTCACAAGGAGCTGAAAAACTTTGTTTTTGGCAAGATATGGAGAAAGACTGATATGGATGAAGTGTTATTTACTCGAACTCTGCCAATAAGAATTAGGAAAGTGCCATAATGGGTAGAAGGCAGAAAGGTAAGACTGGAAAAGAGAGAAGAATCACTCTATCAAGAACTACTGAATACAAGAACGTGTTCCACTATTTGAAAGCCAGAGCCAGGTTTTTGCTCAATTCATTAGATTCCATAAGTCAAAACTAAAATGTCAAGAAGACATAATCCACCGATACACCCACGTTATACACCTGTGATTCATTATAGGCAGCTGTAAGAACCAGTTTCAATCCTTTTTACCCTCAACATCATACGTGTGTATGGGTAGAAGCTCCCTCTAGTGACACTGCTTCTTTAAACGAAGGGAAGATAAACACACTTTCACCAAGATCTTTGCAACCAACTTACACGATCAAAAAAATCTGTAAACTATTATAATTTTAAGATTATTAATAATTTTTAAAACATAGAAAAACCTATAGAAAAACCTTTAGAAAAACCTATTTTAAAAAAAATATAAAATTTCCTATGTTGTCTTGTCCCACATGACAGCACAATATTACTGAATGTATTTGTAAGGATCTTTGATGTGGAAACTGAACAACATCTGACTTTTCCCTTATTTGCACTAGGTTTGTTGAAGACAAAAGTTCATGGGCTAGATGCATCACATCATGGTGAAAACAGACAGCTAGTATGAAATAAATGATACAGAAAGAAGAATGTTAAAAACGTTAGAGGAAGCATGAGCAAGATGAGTCCAGAATTGTTTTTTTCATGATCTCTGTACTGACATCCAGTTAACAAACCCACCAGCATTCACAGCCCACGATGACAAAATGTGAAAAGTGATTTTTAAGGATGTCATAGGAAAAAAATAGAACTATGCACTAGTGATTAAGTATGGAATGGAAGACCAGTGCAAACAGAGGGATTTGTTGTTTACTTAAATATGTATGAAACTCAAAATGGAAATGTTTTTTGCTAAACTCAGTCCTGGAAAGTTTAGAATTCAACCAGAAGTGGTTAAGAGGGTATCTGTAAAATAATCACACAAGTGGATCTGATGGGAGTATAAGTCTTAGGGAAAGAAGGGGTGGGGAGGTGGGGATAACGATAATGAAAAATAATAATAATGAAAAATAATAATAAGTAAATCAATGAGATATGAAGCCAGGCTAGAATAGAAAGCAAAGAGAAAGCATAAGGAAGTTGAGACATGATCGCGTAAGAAACTCACATGGGATACGAATCAACAAAACAGAGAACCTCAGTGGAAATAAGTTACAGTCATAAGAGAAAATGATCTAATAAATGTCGTTTGATAGGTCCATAAATCTCTGAGCTCCGTGAGAGTCAATAATTTTATTTATTTATTTAAGGAAAACAAATGTTTGCTTTGATTTGATGGAATCAATACGGGGGTTTCAGAAAGTGAGAGTCCATGGGGACTATTAATAGCACGAGTTAAGAATTATCCAAAGAATATCACAAGCTCAAGAGTGCCAACCTGTCAACATTCCAGTGACATTAATAACATTTTAATAAGTCATACCCAGAAATACAGAAACTTGGACAGTGTGACTCTTCCAACAAAAGGCAGAACTTGCCCATGATGGCAGCCCCAACCCAGCCAGGAAGAAGATGATGGCTGTAAATGGAAACAGAAAAGGAACGAGAAACCCCACAATACCGAGCAGATCCAAATTAAAAGACTTTCAAGTCAGTTTATTCTAGTTTGCCTTGACATTTTCTGCAAAAACTATTATCAGCTTTATCAAACAGAGAAATAGTCTGTGTTTAAAAGCTCACTCACCTTTAATAGGTAATGGATGCTGGAGGATAAAAAGAGCTCACAACACCCCTCCCTCCCTGATTTTTTAGTAGTGTGAGAGGATAGGGTCACTTCTTTTTCTAGCATGTCTTTTGGGTTTTAAATGACAATGGAAAAAAATCTTCGTTTTGCTGCTGTTCACCTGCCAATTCATCTGGGTTAATTTATCTCTATTTTAAAAAAGAAAATCATAATCAGCAAAAATGCAACTCCTTAATTGGGCTACAAGTCCCTGCCTAGCTGCTTAATGAAAGAGCAGGCTGCAACTTATTAGCCATCATTCAACAAAAATATTTCAGGGTCTGTTTGAGGAAAACATTTAAACAACCTTTCCATTATTTCTGTATCTAACACGCCCAGTCACAACAAACAGGCATTTTAAGTGTCAGATGCCAGAAGTTTTATATGATAGAGTACAACACTTTATACCTACACACCAAGCAACAAGTACAAGTGACCCTCGGCAGAGCATTTATGATTTATGGTATCTCAAGAGACACTGCTCTAAAGCAGAACATTTGAGTATTCTCGAATCGTCAAGGCTATACAGTGGCATTGCCCTTACAATGGTGCCCCTGAACATCATCTCAAATCATAAATGTGTTTAAATACAGGGCATCTAAAAATGGCCTGTCCTTTGGAAGACTTACGCTATCGATTCCCAACACTTGCAGTGCTGGGAACAACCAGTTCTGGCAGAACAAGCAAAGCTCCACTGTCCAAATTACAGTAAGATATCCATGCTACAAAAATATGCCCTAAGTAAAACCATTATTTCTGGCCTTGCAGGATTCATTTCTATTAGTATATGACTACAGTTTTCAGTGATGCTCCTTTGCATATATCCAAACACTAAACTTATTTTAAATGAGAGTTACGAGGAATGTACCATGTAAATCTTAACCTACCGGCAAGAAATTCCATGCTTGTACTGGCACTGAAACTTTGTGTCACTGGCATAAGCTATTCCTCAATAGAATTCAGACATAATGGTCAAAGTGGACCGATTACATGGTGTTTGTCTGACGAAGATAATTACCATATGTTTCAAAATTTGTTTAAATGGGATCGAAAAAGGAAGAAAAAAGAGGTGGAAGTTGGACAGAAGGGTCACTTTAATAGCAGGGTTTGTGTTAGCAAAATGAGATTTTCACGAGGCCTGAAGAGATTTTATGCATAAGTGGTTACAAAGGCAGGCACGGAAAAGACCTTTGGGATAAAAGCCCTCAGGGTTCTTATTGAAAGCACTGATGTCCCAGCCTGGTACCCACATTTACTGTGAGCCAAGGCGTGCAGCCGACCGTTTGTAACAACCAGAACTCAAACACTTCAATTAAAAATCAGAAAGCCACCACGCAAGCCAGCCAGTCCCATTCCATTCACCTTGAGCTATCCACGTTAGTGATTATATGCAGTATTTTAAACCAGTGCATCCACAGAAGAACGAGCTAATTCCACTTTTGTACTGTAAACAAGTCTTCAAATGAAAGGAGCAAACCAGGCTGAACTGCACTACAAACAAAGCAGTTTGAAAGCAAAAGAGAGTAAAATTTAGTACAATTTTAAGTGTAATTAAAGTCCAAAACATGTACAAATAGTATCTTCTTACTAAGGGATAGTACCTTCTGTATAGCCTGGTAACGTCTCCTAGAATTGCAATCCAGAGCGACAGAGCATGAACATTTAATTCATGTAGTAGGTGTAAGAAATATTCCCCAGAGGCCAGACTTAGTAAGATTCTTATGAACTGAGTTTAAGCACAGAAATATTCCTTTAAAAAGGCAGCGAGATAGCTAACACGCTAAAACCAAAGCGGGCAACTTGACAATTTTAGAGTCAAGCACCTGGTTCTGAGTTCAGAATCTCCTGTTCTTAGTGGGATATTTGAGCCAAAAAGTCACCCGGATGGATGGATAGAAGCTTAAAAATCTGCCAATCAAAAATGCCTTTTCCAGTTTCACACAACTTTTTACAGCTTAGCATAGAAAAAAAACCCCAACAGAGTCTATTTTAATCCCATTGTCCCATTTCTGCAACCGATCTCCAGAGGAGAGTTACATTTATTGGAGGTGGAGAGGAAGTGAAGCACGTGGTTCAATTTCAGCTGTAGCCCAAAATAAGATGTCCTCTAGAAACACTGAATTTGCTCATTTTAAGAAGTTGCAAAAGCATGAGAACTTAATTTCAACTTTGAATTAACATGTCAGAACTCTTCAGTAGAGTTTATTCATATTAAAACTATGTTCTCATTTGGCACACCATTACCTTTTAAAATGTGTTGCCTGTTGATAACAAACCTGCATTTTTAAGTCTGTTTTCATCCAAAATCCCAGTCCTTACTAAATGATCATGCATGTGATTTATACACGAGCAGCATCCCAGTCCCCAGCGAAGCAGAGCCCTGGGTGGTGTGGGACACAGCAGCTGCTCAGCAGAGCACAGCACTGCTACAGGTCAGGTGTGCAAAGGGAGGAGGAATATTAAGTTTATTTACTTTGATTTATAAATAACTGAGGGCAGGGAGGGGGAGGGAGAAAGCCTCCCAGACACATTCAGTATTTGCAAAAATTTACATAATGTTGATAGAGTCTTTTGTTATCACCACTTAAGATGTGGGGGAAAAAAAACAACCAAACAACCAACCCAATAAAAAAACCCAAACACAAAAGCCTCTGAACTTCATAAACCACAATATTTGCTTCAGACATTCCAATCAGTTAGTAGTTTTCCTTCTTCCCAAAGGTCAGAGAAAGCAACTAAACACACAAAATGCCCTGAAGCAAGCTATATAATCAAAGGGGGTTATAAAAAACCTCCCAGCAGCCCTTTCTCCCCTGTAATCCAGAGGAGTCACTTCAAGCTCCTCTGTGACTCCCACTTGATGGGATGGAGAATAGCTGCTGTTTGGGATCCACAGTCCCAAATGTGCCTTAGAAACGGGGATGTTACACAGCAGAATGCAGCCCAGGACACCTTGGTGCTGTGTGCTTTAGCAAATCCTCCCTTCCAAACAACTCCAAGGAATACGACTTCCTAAATCAATCATCTCAATCGCAGTTTGCAGTCAGACCTGTTATCTGCATTTCTCACACCAAAGCAGCTAGTTTCCCAAGCTGAAAGGAATTTCTAATGCAACATCTTGCAGAAGAGGAGAAGGATTTTTTTTTTTAAAGTATATTGTACTAAAAAATAGTGTAATTTTTCTCCTTTACCTTCCTGATCATATCAGAGGCAGCCATTCTCTGACTGCCTTTCTATTTTATTCTACACTGATTCTCATGCCGCCTCATGACTGTAATATCATCCTGTGCCATTCCAGCAATACCAGTTGTGACTCATTTTCTCATTCGTCCCCTAAAAGAAAAAAAGAGAAACAAAAAAAGAAACAAAACCCAACAAAACAGAGCAGGCTTAAGATTGTGTTTTCTCTTGGAAAGAATTGGATTTTTGCTCTAGAAATGAACCTGAAAGAACCTGGGAAAAAAAGCAGCTGACAGCAGAAGGGAGACCTTTGATTTCAATGCCACAGCTCACTGATTAGCAGTGCATAATCGATGACAGGATAGATGCTACTGTGGGAAACTCTCTGTCATGGTATGCCACCACTAATGAGAGGACTCTCCTTTCAGTAACACTATATTATCGACTTGGACTATAGTTTAAGAAAGATCAAATCAGCTCAATTAGGATGCTCATTGGTATTCAGGCTGCGGCATCCAGAGTTCAGTTAGCAGCACTTTGTTCCTGAAGATAGCAAAATGTTTGTGCATAATGTACCTTTTCATCCCTGAAATTGTAAAGGTCTTGGGTGGGAAGGTATTGCTTTTCTGACTGCTACTCTTCTGCAGCCATTTCATTTTATTCCCTGTACATCTATCATAAGGTATTGACATAGGAAAGCGAGGTAAGAGCAGTTGCTATTTTTAATTCCCCTCTCCCACTGCTTGTATCCAAAGTCATAGCAACAGACATACCCAGCCCTATCAGAAATAAATACGAACTAATTTAGAGTTGGTAGAAAGTTTCTACCCGTAAAGTCATTTCCTCTGGGAGAAGTGAGTTAATAGGCCTTTAAATTCAGCAGGAACAATTTTCTTTGCTTCTGTTTTGCCTGATCACCAAGGGCAATGAACGTTTGTATCTATTCTGTACACGAACAGATTTCTTCACATCCACATAGTAAAACACATGTAACCAAGTACTTGGTAGAGTCCAACGCAAGCCACCAGCAAAACAACATCAGTTACATTCTTGAGAAGACTACTCATTTGTATGAGTGTGCAACTATACGGGAGGAGAGCCTGCTTCACTGACTGAGCTAAGAGTAGCAGCATTTTGTTTTAAATCACTGTGAGATATTTTTGAGATGTTTGTCCAAGTTACCCTTATTACAGAAGTAAAATCACAGAATCATAGAATCATTCTGGTTGGAAGGGACCTCCAGGGTCATCAAGTCCAACCTTTATCCCATCATATTCCTAACCATCAGCCCATCAGACCATGGCCTCAAGTGCCTCATCAACCCGTTTTTTGAACTCCCCCAGGGACGGTGACTCCACCACCTCCCCGGGCAGCCCATTCCAGTGCCTAAATGTTCCCCTTGCTCCAAAATAAGCTGGTGCCTGTTTTGGGGGGGCAAACACAGCGTTCACAAGCACACACTGTTTGTACAACTGTGCTGGCTGAGGGCATCTCATTCTCCATCAAGGGGCTGTAGACACAAGCTCAAATATTCTTGCTGCCCGTGTTAGAGCCAGGATCCAACCCTGAGTGAAGTACATGAACCCATTTGCATTAGCCTGCCCATCAGGACAAGCCAGGCAGCCTCTTACCCTGCTCCTTGTGAGCTAAACTCAAATTCCCCCTGCTTTACCAGGGTGGGACTGCTCATGGAAACCCAGTCCCATGACTAGACTCATCCCTGTTTGTCATGTGATGGACACTCAGAAGAAGGTGACCCAGCCTATGATCTCTGTTGAAGAACAGTGTGGAATGACCCTCCTGCTGAGCCGTAAGGTTCCGACTGGACCCCCTTGCTTTCTAAACATCTTCTCAGAGAGGAGTCTAGGTGCAGCTGGATCCAATCTTACCCTCCAACCTCTGCTTTCAACAATCTCTGACTTGACAAAGGCTTTCAAGCCCTTGCAGCCCTGGAAGCAGCTCAGAGCAGGCCAAGTGAAGCTTGCTGGAGGAATTTATCTGGCCTCAACAGCACAATTTAAATCAGTGATTAGCCAAAGCACCAAAGCCACAAGGAAATACAGTATCCAACATCACTTGCTCGAAGCAGCATAGCATCATAGAATCATTATGGTTGGAAGGGACCTCCAGGGTCATCAAGTCCAACCTTTATCCCATCATATCCCTAACCATTAGACCATGATCATGCATTGCTGCATGCATACCAGTGAGATGCTTCCAGAGTGAAGAAAACAAAGGGAGAACTCTTCTTCCAGTCCACAGTTCTTTTGGATCTTTGATACTTGAACATCTTGAAGCAAAAGCTGCTAGACAGTGTGCTGAGTGTCTTCACCCAAGATGTTCCTCGCAAGCGAGTCTGTATCTTTTTATAAAGTTGCCTCAATACTACAGTCTGTAGCACTCTGTTTATTAAGAAGTAAGTAAAGAAGTTTCCTTCTAAGTAATTTCTTGCACAAGAGTCCCGAGTGGTTGGATATTACTTGAAAAGACACATACAAGTCCTAATCTTTGGGAAGGAGTCCTCCCTTTAAATAGAAGGGTACCACTGCCTTTTAAAATGAAGATGATCTTTACTGGCACTTGGAATTTAGGTCTGTGGTTATTCTGAGTAATCATCTGAGACAATCCCTATCATGAAGTCATCGTCTATTATGTGAGAGTGTTTGCACCATGCAAGCATCTCACACGGCATAAAGCATGACAGCATAATGAGACTAATTATGAAGTTTGATAATGGCTGTAATAAAGCAAGAAATAATGCCCATTCTTCTATTCTAAGTGAATTCTGAAAGTGTAGTATGGATCATAGCATCTAAAACCAGGATGACAGGTATGAGATAAGACAGAGACACTGCAAACACTGGAGCAGAAGCAGCTAGAAACTCTAGAACTAACACTCCATATTTCCTGGGACTTATTAAGTATCTTCTCTTCTAGGAGACAGCAGAGATATTTGGGGTCTGAGGATCTTTTACATAAATGAAACTTAAATTTAAAGATTCACTTTTGTATGAAGTGAAACATGGTTGTATTTTATTTTCTGGTTAGACCACCACAAGCCTTTTGAGGCAGACACCCATTCTCAGAGCCTGACGAAATGAACTTGCTACTCCAGCAGGATGATAGATAGAGCTGAAGAAACTGCACTATTGGAATGGACCAAATTGACAGAAACTGTAAAAAGAGCAAAAAAATGACTAAGTCAAAAAGACTGATCACTTGTAGGTACATGTAGTGTTTTATCCCCGGATAAACTGGATTTTTTTTCCTTCTAGTAAAGGAAAAATACCTGTAGCACCATTTAACTTCTCCTATGCACAAGTACTCCAGAAAAAGGATTCTGCCTGTGATATTCATCCAGGTGAACACTCCCCATTCCTGAAGCAGCCCACAGGCTGCTGGTGCAAAGCAGGACACAGCCATGCCTGCTCTAATCCCGTGCTAAATTACTGAAGGATTGCAAATAGCAACTCTTCAGTGGTTTCTCCTGACTTATGGTCACTTCTCATTTTAGACTGTAGTACAGAGCATGACAGGTACCCCCTGTTCCTGACCCCTGGCAATATGGTTAGCAAAGCCAGGGCCGTTTTCTAAGGCAAACAGCCACAATGTCTAATCATGCTGCTCATGCTTTACCCCGTCTCTTCCCCTTTTCAACACTCTCATGGTCATCTGAATGTGGCGATTCCCATTATACACCAGACACCACCCCTTGTCAGCACTGCCACAAGAATATTTGCCCACCAAAGGTGTCACCAGGATGTGGTGACACTCGTTATGGAACAGGGAGACACTACCTGTAAGTAACCTCAGGCAGCTGCAGGTCCCAGGGACATAACCCAGAATTGCTACTGATGCAAACCCCATGACCGCCCAGCCAACAAGGATGCCTCCACCATCACTGTCTTCATCCAAGGACTGGGTGAGTGACTGTGCTGGTTTGGGCCGGGACAGAGTTAATTCTCTCCACAGTAGCAGCATGGGGCTGTGTTTTGGATTTGTGCTGGAAACTGTTGGTGACACAGGGATGTTTTAGTTATTGCTGAGCAGCGCTTACCCAGTGCCAAGGCCACTTCTGCTCCTCACCCCACCAGTGAGCAGGCTGGGGTGCACAAGGAGCTGGGAGGGGACAAGCAGCTGTGTAGTCCTTAGTTGCTGGCTGGGGTTAAACCATGACATGATTCACGTTCCTTAAATAAAGTCCAAATCTAGATTGTGATTATTGTACTGAACATTGCATATTATGAATTTGACCCAATTTCCAGGGGATCAGGTGATTTAACACCTAGGTAGCTAAAGCTCTTGATAGTAAGACAGCTACACCAGTTACTAGAAATTCTGGTTAGCTGAAAGCTGTAATGATTGCTAAAAATTCTGTGTAACAATCAGCTGTGCCGACCGCCAGAAATCGTAGATAACAAAAAGCTTTGATAATTATTAACATTTTATGCAATAATAAAGCTCTAATTCTAAGTACACCCCTGTGGTCAGTCCTCATTCTACAAAGGATCCCTAGAAGAACCTTCTTGTCCCTGAAGCGTCAGATGCCATGGGGTGAGGATAAAAAGCAAATATCCAATGTCATGTAGGATTCCACAAATTCAATTAACATAAAATATGTAGAAAGCAGTTTAAGTCTTCATTTTTTTCAAAAAAAAAAGATGTATCTAGTTAAAAAGAAAAACAATCTCTGTATCATCTCAAGAAGTAATAAAAGACAAGCTTAGAGAGAAATGCAGGAGTATTTGCATTAGTATTAGGAGAAATGCACTCACGTTTATATCTGACTGATGAAGTCCTAGAGATGTTAGCAGTTACCTTTGAGAAGTTAACAGTATTAAACAGACATCTCAAAAAAAGTCAGCATGGTGCTTATATTTAAAAGAGGGGAAAATACAGAAGGAAATGAATGATCTAGTAATTACACCCTTAGATCTTAGAAAAATAGTGGCAGGTATTCAAATAATTTCCAAGTCCCCATCAAGCAAGGTGACAGCAGCTAAACTGTATTTGACAAGAGAAAAAACCTACATAGAAAAAGATTATTTATATGTGTATGACAGCATGTTTTTTCTCTTCTTTATAAAAGTAACACAAAAACGCTCTAAATGAAAACTTCAGTACAGCTTTGAGGACTCATGTAATATTCTCTAAGTAACCTGGGAAAAGAGCCTAAAGGAAAGGAGAAAGCAAGCAAAAAAGATTAAAGGTGTGTACATACACCTCTGCACGTGTAGTTAGCACAGACAGAGACGCTAAACGGAGTGTAAGGGTTTCCCCTGAGTTAAGGGATATGCAACAAGGCCAATAATAGGAAAAGAAATGCTATTAAGCCCAGAGGTGACATAAAGCTGGCTTAAGCAAAGAAACTGGAGTGAAAGAAGTTATTGTTATAAAATGAAGAAATGTCTCAGAAACAAGGCAGGTGTAAGGGTTATATGTATGAGCAGGAACAATCAGCTGCACTAATGTAAGGCAGGGGAGGACTGGCTAAAGGCA
>VZRW01013753.1:0-161283 GCA_013398125.1 Aegotheles bennettii | reverse complement strand
GGAAGGGTAACATCTCTCGACCTGCTGATATCACTCTTCTTAATGCACCTTGGGATGCCATTGGCCTTCTTGGCCACAAGGGCACATTGCTGGCTCATGATTAACTTCTTGTCCACCAGGATTCCCAGGTCCTTTGTTGCAAAGCTGCTTTGCAGCAGGTCAACCCCTAACTTGTACTGGTGCACGGGGTTATTTCTCCCTAGGTGCAGGACCCTACATTTGCCTTTGTTGAACTTCATCAGGTTCCTCTCTGCCCAGCTCTCCAACTTGGTCCAAGTCCCGCTGAATGGCAGCACAGCCTTCTGCTGCATCAGCTGCTTCTCCCAGTTTGGTATCATCAGCAAACATGCTGAAGATACACTCTGTCCCTTCATCCAGGTCATTGATGAGTATGTTGAACAAGACTGGGCCTAGTAGCGTCCTCTGGAGAACACCACTAGCTACAGGCCTCCAACTAGACTCTGTGCTGCTGATCACAACTCTCCGAGCTCTGCCATTCATCCAGTCCTCAGACACCTCTCCTGTCCTCTATGACTTTTCAAAGGTGATGGAAAGTAGCTTAGCAATGACATCTGCCAGCTGCCTCAGCGCTCCTGGGTGCATCCCATCAGGGCCCATGGATTTTTGGGTGTCCAATCTGACTTCCATTGCCAGATTTAATTCCAAGTCGGCCTTAGCCTTCCTTGTTGCATCCCTGCATACTCTGCCAACGTTCCCGAATTCCCCCAAGTGTCCTGCTCATCCTCCCCTTGTCTCTGGAGCGGTTAGGAACTATTAATATCAGGTATGTATTCAAATGTGTAGATGGTACCTTACTGGCTGATGGCTTACTTGATTGCAGATGAGGCTGTAAACTTATTTGTATGACAGAGGTATGGCTACAAGGTGTATCTCTTTCAGTATGAATTTTAATTTAAGATGTCTATTTTCACATTTGATTTAGGAGTAGAGATACACACTTGAAACTGATTATTTGGAATCTTAATGCTGTGGAAATCTCAAAATAGTTTAAAATGAGAAATAACATCTGTCTCTATGACTTCCCAGAGGAGGCAACCTGCCACTTTTCCTTGCCTAGTTTCAGGGTTAAGATCTAGCAAAATTCAGTGTCTATCAATAATAATTATTTACTGTCTTTACATTTACTGGGTGCTTTGACAATGATACATGTAATTTACGGGTTTCAAGCTTAACAAATATGGTTCCTTAAGACTTCTTTGAAATATACAATCCATAAGGAAGGTGAGTTCATCTTTTTTTCTTCATTTGGGAATGCTCATTCCCATGAGTTTTACCTGATAATTACCTTGATAAATCCATACTGCCATCACCTGGAAGCAAAACTGCACATTTCCTCACTATGAAGAGTTGTGTAGGAGTTGGGACACTTCCCTTCTCCTTGCCTCTCCCCCCCCAAGCTTAGGTGATGAAGTTGTTATGTTTTATTTGTTGTGTACCTGAAGCCATACTTGATAAGATTTATATATTTCAAAGGTTGCATTTTCTGAAGTTGTGGAACCTTATTTTGTAAAAAGAAAGATACTCAATATATTTTCATTAAAATCTATTTGCTAATGAGGAGGGTGTGAATAAACATGGTTTTCCTGAGAATTTTGCCTGGAGATTTGTTAAGAAAAAAAAACTTCTTCCATTTGTACTCTGAGGCTGATGAAGTAATACTTACTCTGAAGGCTGATGCGAGGTGTAACTGTGGCAACTTAGTGGAACAAGCCTCTGTGGCATTTCTACTCCATCTATTGATTCTTCAACAGAGAAGCTACAAAGTTAATTTTTTCATGCCCGGATCTGAAGTAGCAGCTGGTACTGCTTACCTGCTGCCAACCATTCTAGACAATAAAATTATGACATTTTTTTAAACACATATAGCAATGAAAGAATATAATTGACAAGTTAAGCGTAGATAATTATTTTGGATAGGACTGTAAGCATATGAAGAAAGGGGTTTTTAAACTATGTGCTCATGAAAAATTAATCTCATTTTGCATTCACTTCATTCATTCCAGGTAAGAGATTAAAAACCCTGGGTTTTGTGAGTTTGAAAAATGAGGTTTAAAAGCTCATAACCTTCTCCTTCTGTAACCAAACACACTCACTGTCGCCTGTCACCTCATTCATTAGCATCTGGTGGAGCCATCCAGATCTTTGTTGTGTTCTTCAGCTAATACTTTCCATCCTAGTTTGCACAACTTTGCTGTGTTCATTGCAGTACTCATCTTACCTTTGTATCTCAAGAAACAATTATACAGAGGCATCATTAGGAATCATAAGCTTTTTCCATGCAGTCATAATACATATTTGATTTAATAGAGGGGACTTCATTACAATATATTATCCATCAAAGACACTGGTAATTACAACCTATCCTGAGACTTTTCAGCATATAGTTGAGTAACAGAAATACAAGCAAGGTCATTCTCCTCTTGTGCATGAAAAGTATGAGATATTTTTAAACTCCATTCTGCTGATTCCACAAACATGTACTGTCCAAGCAAGATAACTGTTTGCATTGTTTGGACTGTGCAAAAAATACAATTTCAAGGGTCAGTGGAAGCTCCTCCATTAAATCTTTCTCTTCATGTTCAATGTTAACATTTATGCCTCTTCTCCTGGTCTGTCCCCTCTCTTTTTCTATTATTGATCCTCAAGGATCTTATGTAGACCTTAATTATTCCCACTAAGAAGATCTAAAATGATCACAATAAAACGTTTGATAACCATATTCAAGGTACCTTGAATGTTACTTGTTAATTTATTTTGCTTAGTTTGTATCCAAAACATATACAGTATGTGAAGATTTGTTGTATTTCCACTGTATATGTGCACTCAAAAAAAAAATAAAAAAAAAATAGATTTTATAATTTTTCTGTAGAGATTTTTGTGATGTAAACATTAAGTAGAAGGTTAAGCTCCCTATACTTTTCCTGCCTGTGTGATATATACATAGTCCCATACTCATTGGTTGCACTTCTTCATTTCTATCCTTTTCTGGACTCACCTTGTACTGACCAATTCTTTGCTAATGTGTATCAGCCTATAAATATTCTCTCTCAAGTTGATTCAGGTCTATGTAGAAGCAGACAGTTAAAAACCATTGCTTCAGCCACTTCCTTTTAAAATAAAATTGTCATTAAACTGTTTGTGTCCAAGTTGTGCCCCAAAGTCCCATAACATCCAGGACAGTGATTTGATTTTTCCAGACATCCATGCCATTCCATTTTATGCCAATACACATGTGTCTTTGTAACTCTAATAAGTATACTACCTGTGATGCATACAACGTTTTTGGGATAGAAGGAAGAAATCATACACACCTGACAAAATATATAAGCCTTTGTTCACAGAGCTCAAATAAGTTATTGTAGTCCAAGTCTATAACAACATAGTGAGAAACATTAATCCACTTCTCTGTGTAGTGCTCTGTCTCCTGACTGCTCTTACCCTATATGGGTATATGGTTATCCAGATTTTCAATACAGTGTGTAGGAGTGAAATAAGGATTATTTAAACCATCAAGACAGACTACCCAGAAAGATCATTTTTTAAATGAGTTAAACTGCAGCTCGTATTTTATTATATTTGTGATTCTGAAACAGGTATGGGACTCTTCAGTTTCTTCAAGAGACTGTGCATTTTGTTGGAAAGATAAGGCTTTTCTTTCAAGTCCTCAATGCATGACAGATTCTTGCAATCGTTGAGCTTTGGAAAGAGACAAAGTCAATGTCATGCAAATGAAGAGCTAAAAGGTTCTTGTGAAAAATTGTTGCAATGTGGCCTCTTTGGCTAACTAGGATGCAGAAATCTCTGGGACTTGCTAGTTGCAAGTATCTTCCCCAGGTAAGGTTCTTCAATGGTGCAATACAGTGCAAAAATGCTTATAAAAGAGACATTGAAGCTAAATCCATTCTAGATACCTTTAATAATTTTATTATTGCTCTAATATTGAATTTGAAGAAAAAGCTAACTGAAGAGTAATACTTCATCCACCTTCAGGAAATTCTGAATATACATCTACTCATAATTTTTTATTAAAGTAAAAAAGGAAAAACCTGTGACAGTAAATTTGGCAGTTTTTCTTTGTTCTTTCTTACATAACTTTATTTACATCCTCTACAACAATGGTAACTAAGAGTACATAATTAAGATAAAGTAGTTACCATACTTTTAGACATAAAACTCACACTTAAGCCCATACGTTCAGACAGTCCTCTCTTAATAAATGTGGCAGAAGGATGAAAAGTAAGAGCGGTTTTGTAGTAGTGGAAATAGGGTGAGGATGAATAATAGCAAGAGTATTATTGTGAGATGCAACTTATACCATAAGGATTCGGTCTGTGGGAGACAGAGAAGCCAGCTCTGAGATAAACTTGTCTTTATATTACTTTTATGTATACAGAACCACAGTGCAGCTGCATCAGATTTTTTTTTTTATGTATAACCCCCAAACTGTACATATGAAAAGTGTAAAGTGAAAAGTAAATCTGAAGCATAAAGTTACCTTTAAAATAAGCTTTCATCTAGCAGTATGTAGCTTCTTTCATTGATATGGCAGTGTAATTACCTAATTTAAAATTAAACACATTTCACTGTTTTATTCTAGTGATCAAAATTATGAGAACCACTTCTTTTTAACAGTTACCAGAGCTGATGTGACCACAGTTCACCTACTGAGTGCCTTGTGTCTTTTTTGTGCTTTCATCATAGCTATTTCTGATGTGCCTTTCAAGTTGACCCATTTGTGGAGTCACATGTTTGACAGACATCGTGGGCAGTGGCATTTCACAAGTGAATTACTTTGTCCCTGGAATCAGTGCTACTATTATCTTAATATCTGTATTTTTATCCTCTGTCTTCATGGCTCTGAACTACCTGTGTTCTTGAATGTTCCCGTGTTAATAAAGCAAAGCAGTGCAGATAGACTTAGCAATGGATTCTTCTTCATCTTATTTAAAAATGTCAAAACCTTTGTAATATTGATGTTATCCTATTTTCTTTGTATTATCTACCATGATGAAATGTTTATACCAATTCTCAGTTGTTGATCAGGGCATCAACAACTATTTCTAAGACATTTTGTTATTGCTGCAGAAAAAGTAATATAATGTAACACATTTTATTGCTCATAAGACCCTGCAAGTACTATTCTTAATAAAATTTGGTAATTATAATTATCACCACTGAAGTAAACAAGCAGGACTCTAATTATAATCCAAAAGCCATCATTTATTGTAAAAAGCTGACATTGTAACACAGAAAATTTTTAGAGTTGAGCCTTACTTTGAAAGATCTAAATGATTGCACCAGTCATCCCTGTAACAGGTTTACAATTAATGAAATGGTTGATTCCTGTGTCCCGCAGAAAACCCAGTTCAATATCAATTTTCAGTAGGTTTATGGTATCACTGTTTTAAGTTTTATTCAGTAGATAATCCCTTAAATTTATTCAGTTTTCTTTCCCCCCCCCCTCAATTTGATATACTGAAGCTTCTTATATGCTAATATTAATAGGAATTAAGTATTATTAAATTAAGAATTTAAACTAGTGTCTCACCCACTGTCTTGGACAGGACTGGAAAGACCAAGGAAGATACCTAATGAAAGAATCTATAATGAACTTTTAATATAATTCTTTCTTGATGTAGAGGTCTTGAAGCATTTGAGTTGGCAATTCTCATTGTTTTCAGTCCAGCAAATGTAACTTTAGAGACTAGCCTGAATTTTTAATATAAGGTTCTTAGATAAAAATGAGAAAAACATCCCAATTATTGTAAAAAAACACCTTGAGACTAAACAACTGAATTTTTTAAATCAAAAGGCTCTGAGATTCAAAATGCAGAGGTTCCACAATATTTATGGAAAGACATCATAGTTTATTTTCATTCCATAAAATCTGCATTAGATAGAAAGCTGTGAGTCATTCTGGAATGTGACAGGGTTGAAGTATTTTCTCTTGAGAGTATAATGATGCTGCCAGAGAAGGAAATAAGACATCTGCAGAATTCTGATAAAGAAAATGGTATATCTTGATGAATTTAAGTCTGTGGAAAAAGCTTCTCTAATCTGTCTCAACAGTCCCTAAAGCAGCTGAACTCATTATTGATAGGTTGACCTATCTGCTGTACAGACTGTTCAGTTCAGGAATGGTTTTAAAAGGGACATGAATGTGCTCTATATCATATGCTTCAGTCTCGACATAGCTGAGTTTTTGGTACAGCGATTATGACTGAAAGACCTAAACAAAAAAATTTGGGTGGGATTTATCTGCTCCTGTGAAATCCTGCAATTATTCATTAATGACATTAAAGAAAAATTAAAAAATTACTAGCCTGACACTAATGACTTGCTCACTATTTGTATTTCCTCTATCTACAGTTCTTACTACATCTGCCTATGCATGTTATGAGTACTAATGTATGTGTAAATAATAATATAAATATTATGGTGCATGAAGCTGGTAAGTTTTTGGTTTAAAATATACTAGAGGTTGTTTCAGTCAGGTCAAATTCTATCAGCCAGACATGATTATCTTCTGTTGTTATTTACTTATCATCTGAAGTATAAGCCCATGGAAGTTTAGTCAACCTCAGAATCATGGCATCCAAGTCTCATCTGTAGATCATATGAATTAAATTAAGATATTTTGAATGGCTGTTTCAGCTCTAGAATCCTATTGATTAAATATATTTTAGTTTTATTTTTCAGATTCTGACATGTGGGTTGATTGCCTAGCATCACAATTATGGCTCAACAAAATTCAAAGGTTAAAATGGTTCATTTTGACACCTCTGACCTCAAATGTTGGAGTTTTTTTGGTCATTTCAAGCAGTTGAATTTCTTTTGTGTTGTTTCAGGCAATAAACGGAAAAAAAAAGAAAGTTAATTATTCACTCATCTGATCAACATGTCCGCCTGCATAGTCATCTGTATTTTTGCACCATATGAGTTGGAATATTCCTAGTAATGATGGCAGGAGTAGGGATAACAGTTTCTAGGTCGGTAACAGAAAAACCTCAATTGGAAATAACATTTCCATATATTCTCTCCTCTTCTGTGCTGTCAGCATGTGTAGGGTATCTTCTTTTCCCTTCCTCTATTTTTTCCTCCCTTGCTTTCTGGGGCAATTTGAAGTTCATAATTCAAAATATGTCCATACATGTTACTGCTTGGCCTACAACTGTGTAGTCACAGGGCTGTTGAACAGAAGTGTTCTGAAATTCTCAGCCTAAGGAGAGTTGTTTCTGTTCTGAGTTTCTGGCCATTCCTGTAGTCTTGGGTCTCTGATCCAACATCCTTCCTTTGAACAAGCTGACTGCAGCATTTCAACTCTGAAATCAGGTCTTGGGTCTCCCATGTGTCTACCCTATGCTCACTCATGCATACATTCCCTCAGCATCTGATGATACTCTGGTATCAAGTTTAACCCATTTGTGGATATTTGTGGATTTGCCAGTGTAGGCACAGCAGAGGAACTTCATAGCAATATCCAATTGTACAAGCACTTGGAGAAAGATATTTTTAAAAACACCCTTATAGTTCAAGATGAGCATTTGGATTGGGTGGAGAGGATACCTTGCCCTTTATTCTCCAATATGTGACATCAATACATGACATACGGTGTCAGTAGAAAGCATTCTCTTCCTTTAAAAGGAATCTATTTCCACAATTTCAGCTGGGAAATTTAACTCTCTCCTTAGTCCCACTCATCCCATCTGTGCAAAGAAATTGCTCCAAGAAACAGATGGAGTCTGTGGCTGTATTTGTTGTGATGTGGATCATCTTTGATTAGTCACATTCCTTGAGTAGGGTTCTTCTCTGCAGCATAATATAGCAAGCACTATTATGTGAGTTTACTAGATACTCAGCGTGTAACAAAAAATAGAGTTCAGAGTACTATTCAACCAGGCTCCATTCTGCCCCACCAGAATTTCTGTTTCTGGATGATTTTTAATTTTAATATTATCTACCTAAATGCTGCATATACCTGTGTGTGTCTTTAGTTTTGCTTTTTAATTATATATCTGATCTGGAAAAAAAAGTCAACCATTGGTTCTAAAAATAAAAAATCCACCCCCTTGTAATTTGACTTTAAAAATGTTTGCAGTCCCAGATAACACAGTATTCATCATGCAAAAATTAGTTTCAAGAGACATTTATGATCTAAAGAATCCTTTTCAGCTTGTTAAACAACGATAGATTAAAAAAGTTGTAGAAACAAATGCATAAGGATAATGTATGGACAGTATCACAGATAAAACATTCATACCTTGGGTGAAGTCAAAGTTTCTGTGAGAGTTTGCTATGAGATTTGATTGTGATTTGCGATTTAGAGCAGCTACAAAGGAAACATGAAAAAAAACTTTCAAGATTATGTGAATCATCAATACCTGTGTTCCAATACCACAGCTTTCTAGAGATGACTTAGGCTTATTACAACTATGAAGTTATTTTAAGATAAACTTTTACATATTCTGAGTTTAGGTTAAGTATTATATTATATTTAAAGCATTAACAAAAATATCTTCCTTTTTCTTTTGTAGCAAAAATGCATTTACTTTATCAATGGAATAAAGCTACCACATTTTTTTAGTACAGGTGGCTTTATTTTTCTTGTGAGAATGGTGAAAGTAATGTATTGCATATATTATTGAAATAGAAATCTCTGCTAATGAGTTTACAAGTAGCAAATTTTCAAAAGTAACCTCAGAATATGTAAAAAAAAAAAAAAATCAATAAAATAAGTGTTGAATTCTTACCAAAGTATAACCCATTTAATTTTTCTGTGGTGGGAATGGGCTAATTAATGGACATAATGTTAGAACATAAATGTAGTCTATGCTTTGCTGTCATAAACACATAGGATAACTTTGTGTGGAAATGATATGCCTTTGTATCCTCCTGTTCGCTAGAAAATATTCAGTCTGGCAGATGATAGTACGCAAAAGACCTTATGCTGTCCTCAGGAAAGGGAGACTTGGAGACCTCTGTAAGTTGCCAAAGCCTTTGCTATGAGTCATTACTTCGGTCATCCAGATTGGTTGCAAGCTGGAAATGCTAGAAGTTTGTGGATGAGACATGTTTTAGCATTATTATGACCATCTTCTCCCTCCTTTAAAATCAAATTCTCATTATTCTCTGGAATCAGTGTCTTTTGACACTTGCAGAATGTTGGGTTTTTTTGATGATACTTATCTTCAGGAGTAATCATAGTTGTACACACAAACAGACTTCTGCACCATGCCAGAATTTTTGAAAGTAGTGTGTTATTACCCGAAAACTGAATCTATGCAAAAAATTTAAAAAGCTGATGTTAATTCTAGGTGGCAGCTTTGCAGGAAAGCAGACACAAAGACAACAGTAATTTTTAGATAACACTGCTTAAAATAAAAATACTTGTAAGGTGCTTTACAGTGTCATATAAAAACATTTCTTGACACTGCTTGAATTAAGCTCCAGTACACCCTCCATATTTGTTTCTGAAAACCATGTTTAAAGATAGTGTACTTTGAGGCTGTAATCTGGGCTATAAATGTATTTTCCTACATTTTCACCCTAGAGGAAAGAGTGTTGTACTCATATGGACATCTCCTGGGTCTTCCCCATACAAAGGTATTGCACTATACTGGAATTATTTCATTCATGTGGACTAATATATTTCCTCCTGGCACAGTATTTTAGGATGCTAGACCGCATAGGTTGCAAATGACTTGTCCCCACCTTCAGCTCTATATGCACCAACAGAACACCATGCCCATAAGCAATTATGTAGTATAATCCCTTGTGGACAACATACCAAGTGTAATAAGGGAATATGAAAGTTTTAGATCTTCAGGAAAAGCGACAAAACAGAGCAAGGTCTCCTGTCTGTGTCTGTCCTCACTCCTTAGAGCAGCTGTTCTTTCAGTCAGGCTCTTTCTTGCATCTACAGATCCTCTTTGGTGATGGTGGTTAACTGAAAGACTTACTTAATAAAGTTTTTTTTTATTCTTATGTCACTCACTACTCAACATCACTTCAGCCACGCTCTTTGGCAAAACCTTCTTTTAAGGGTGAAGTCCTTATATTGAGATGACAGTCACTGCCAATGATACTTGGATAAACCATCCAAGCAGGTGACAGGCATTGCAATAACCTGCCAGCAGCTTACCCGTGGCAGCTACTAACAGTTGAAATATGTTCCTGAAGCATAGGTCACACTTTTCCAAAGGCAGCTATGTCAAATGAAGGTCACAACTTTGATACAGATGTGTACAGACATGTGTCCATTATACTGAACCATGAGGATTAAGCAGAAAACAATGAGGTGGTATTTAGAGTAAATTGGAGACAATAAAGATTTTCTTCTGTGTAGATTTTTGACTGTATAGTAGCTGTAATACTTCAGGATTTGGAATTAAATTATTGTCATAAGACATTTGTAGTGCTGGTATTTTATATGGTAAGGAACCATACAGGAAAGTACAGGAAGCCTTACAGGAAAGTACAGGAAACACCTTGGCACTTGAATAATTCTGCTTTCAGTTAATAAACATCCAAGCCATACTACTTATCAGTACATGATAAACAATGTAACTACAGGTTTTATTTCTATGTCTACAAAGACTGTTTATATATTGCATTTTATTTTTTTACAATCTTAGATAATGTTGTTTCTCTTATGTATATTTACTGTACCTGAATTGAGATGTACTAACTGATGATTCAAACCTTGTGAATTAACTGTAGTAAATTTGTTTGTGTGCTGCTCAGTGCTCTACTACACAATACAAGTAATGACTGTAGTGTTTTCAGCAGGCATTTTGAGGATTCAACAGTAATGGGACTAAAAATTAAAATTAGGAGTGTTACAGCTAACATTTATAAATTTTTGTCATGAAGTCAGTTAACTGTATTTTGCAGGTATGAGGGAGTTTGCTAATATTTTTCACATTTATTAAATGTAAATATTAGAACACAGAAATTGGATGACACAATGTGACAGCTGGTATTTGACTGTGTTGCATTAATGCTCTGTCCAAGCAGTGTTTTTCTTGTATGTAATATCCCAAATTTTTAACTCTGCCATGAATGGCAGCCAACTATCATGGATTGGCCAGCATCTGCACTATGCAGCTCCTGGTCTCCAAAACAGGACATCTCAATGAAAAACACCTGATGAGAATTGGTACTTGGAATATGATAACTGCAGAAATGTATGTGGGCTGGTTGGCAGGGACAAAAGCGTGACAGAGATCATTCTGACGGTTTGCAGTTATGAAGAGCCACATTCTCCTGCCCAAAATTAATCCCAAGCAGATATAGCCTGTTGCCTTTAATAGGCTGCAATCCACCCTGTCAGAGTATTACCCTTTTTGAAACAACAAATTACATCAGTTGTCAGTGCTTCCATGTGGTGCCTTTTTTAGGTCTAGATAACAGAGATACAACTTTTTGACAGATGACGGGGTTTATTCAGTACTGATTTGACTTAAATGCAGCGCAAACAATTTTTCTTCATGATTTTCCCTTCCCTTGTGGGTTTTAGTTTCCTTACGTTCCCATTTTTTATAACTGAGATGTGTTATGACAAGTGTATATTCTGCAGTGTGTGGTCTTTCATTTTCTTTTTAGTAGATAGTACTGCATGGCTGTAGCCTCTTATTTTCTACAAAGAGGGGCTGCTGTTTATGGCATTTGTTTTCAGGTACGTTAATTTAATTGAGCGCATTATGGCCTTAGCAGTATGGTGTTTTTCTTGTAAATGATTCTAGTTAGGTCCAGAAGTCAGCTGGCTGTGTGGTTTCCCAAGGCACTTTGAGGAAGGCTCTAGGCTACCATAAACTCAGGTTCACCACGAGCCACAGAAAATTGACCTCCATCTGTTGTTCCTCAGGTTTAGTTCACCCCAGGCTTAGCTTATTTCTTAGGTAACATTTGACAAGCAGCTTGAGCAGATGCTCTGCTATGGATAGTGCTGGGTTTTGGTTTTTATATTGCAGATCACCATGTGGACGGATGGCTCTCAGGCAGCAAGGACAATTTTCTGGAGAAAACTCTTTCAGTTGTGACCTTTTCCTAGTTTCCAGATCACAAGGCTGGTCCTGTAGTGGTGGTTGTGTGGCTGGAGTTGTTGACTTTTTAACTGACTTTATACTGTTCTTACTTCATCTTATGCAATGATCAATTAATTCAATCATTATTATGCTAAGTATTAATTCACATTATATAATGACCCACTTACTGATTTGTATTTTTCTAGGTAATGCATCTCCAGATTTCTGATGAGTTACGTATTTTTTAAAGATACTTAAAACTGTTTGCCAGGCCTTTTGAACTTGGGAAAGCAAGGAATATTTTCAGTGCAGGATCAGCCAGGGAGCAGCCAGGGCCCAGCAGGTGGGTCAGGCTGCTCCTCAGGAACCTGGTGGCAGGGCCGAGCCAGGCCCATCAGCCCACAGATGAGGGTCAGGATCAGGCTTGGTGAGGACATCCAGGGTGAGATGTACCCCAGGACAGCGGGGACGGGCCAGAGGGAGGTGGCCTTTGAGTCAGAACGTGGGTCCCAGGCCCATGGACTGGCTCAGTTCAGCAGTGGCAGTCACTCAGATAAGGCCTGGGTCTCCGCAGCCAGACCCCAGAGGGAGAGGCATGGCACTTAGGGCCCTCACAAGATTATTCAGTATTAAAAGAACCTTACATAATATAGTTTCTTAATATACCAGTTCATTCTAAAACTGTAAAGCATTAAAAGAATGACAGCAATGTGATTATTTGCCATCAAGTTACGCGTTAGTAATTAAGATGGAGTGTTTGTGAAAAATGTTTTAGTATAGCATTCAGAATTATTACATTATCTAAATTCTATGTTGAGAATTAATTTTTTTCAGATAATATTAATTCATTGACAGAAAGAAAAAAGCTATATATAAATCTTATATATATATATGTATGCAAATTCAAGTCAATCTCTTCCAAAAGATTTTTCTGCACTGAGTTTTCCGTTTCCACATGTGCATTAGCTACAGGCACCTGGTGATTAATCAAGCACTGTTTCAAAGAGCGATCTGATCCTTTAAAGGGATGTAGAAAACATTACTGGATGGAAAAGAAGTTACATCCAGTTGCTGCAGAAATTAAATGAGTCCTGAGTTGAATAGATTGCTTTAGCTGAATTGCTTACTGAATGAATTGCTTAAGTTTCGCTTGCTACAGATATTTATATTAGATATAGATTAGAAATGAAATGATGATATTTTTCATCTCAGACAAGACTGTTACCAATAACTGAAGGGTTTTTCTTCCCCTCTGGTATGAGAAGGGCTAGGTTTTAACTTCTCTTGAATCTATTTGTTCTTCTGCAGATCAGCTTAAGGAGAATTATTCTCACTCATCATGAGAATTGTATGTTGAACTGAAAATGAGTGGCAGAAACGTTGAAAGAAACTGTTCTGAAACCACTTATATATGGTGCTGAATAGAGACCATCCGACATAGATGAATACCTGAACATAGATGAATGACAAGTACTGATTTACATGGGTACTGAATCAGTATTAAATAGTAGTGAATTTAGAGCATCTGATGAAAATGAAACTGTGGGTGTATGACAAGTGTATGTTTTCATGTCAGGAGGTGTGATGGAGGACTTCTCCAAGTCAGGACAGATCATGGGGGAGATGTTGCAAGTGACGTACTTTTTGTAGGGTTTGTAAGTGCAATGTGGGCTTGATACAGATGAGAAAAGGGCTGTATCATGTGCATATTCTCCAGAAAGAGCAGAGTAACACGAGGCCTTTACTGATAGTACAATTTGGTGTCACCACCTGTGTCATCAAACCAATTATAAGAAAAATTAGGGAGCTAAAGAGTTACTTCTGATTTAAGGATAGTGTGTGATATCTTGTTTGAAGACAAACTGAAATCTTAAGGCTTTTTCTCCATATCTCCAAGGAGATGCAACCTTTCCTATTCATCTATAGAGCTCAATATTTGTTTAGGCATCAGCATCTCAATTACTGTTCTGTCTTTCTCCCCGAACTTGGCAAAGAACAAGGATAAGGCTGCTGCCTTGACTATGCCACTCTGTGGTCCCTAATATAAAACATTAAGCATTTTCTGCATGATTTTAATCTCCAAGTGGTTTGGAGATTACCCCAGCCCTTTCATTAAGTCTGGAAACATTAAGTCTTGAAACTGTTAGGAGCCAATGAACTAAGCCTAAACCCTGATCTTCCTTTTGTGTAGGTGCTCGGGAGAAACACAAAGTAAACTTTTATGAAATAATGTAACTATTCCTTAATAAAAAAAAATCCTTTGTTGTAATGACTGTATCTTGAATTTATTGCTAGTTAGGTTCATAGTGCACTGAAAATACAATTTTCTGTGCTGAATGATGCTGTCTCACTGCTTATATTTCTCTGCTCATCTGTTTAGGATTAGATTTTATACACATTTGGGCAAAAACTAGATTTTGCTGCTGAGCACAGTAGCCTTATGATTCCTAACTAGGGCGGTTAGGCACTGTCATAGTGAAGGATCTATAATAAAACTTTAATTACAACTGTTCTTGATACTGTTGCTGAAAATGTGTCCATGGGAAAAGCTTAATAAGACTTGCCTGCACTCCAGAATTCCATAAAAAAGAAGAAATCTTCTGTTCAACAGATTTGCAGTTAGTATGAATGCAGAGGTATCATTGTTCAGTTTAGTAACAAAACCATGTCCTTTTGTTTTATTTCTACTAATACCGTTCATGCTGAACATAGCTAAGACCACAACTTCAGTTTATTGCTCCTACTTTACCCTGACTGGATTTGATAATTCACCTGCAATTAGAGGAGTAACATGTTTCACCCATGTAAACTCAGGGGTGCACATGACTATGTACAGCTGTTCTGGGGGCACACATTTCGCTGCTCAGAAAATGAATTGGAGTAAAAGACTATTAGCGGTTAGGGTTCGTGGTGACCTGACCAGATTGAAGTAATGGCTTCATCCAAGGTCTAAGGGTACAAATATTTCTATCTCTCTTCTAAAGTCACGTGTGTTGCTGACTGTTAATGTGGTGATAGATGCTGTAATATAATAAAAGGGCCTTACTGTATAACTATCTTTAAATATATTTCTGAGATATTTTACAAATTATTGTTGGGCTGTTAGTATTTCATTGTATGGTATGTGTGCCAAGCCATTGTATACCAGAGTGATAATAGAACATTTAGAAGTGAAAATTTTTCAGTTAAATGAATAATATGCATGAAGAATGTGCTGTGGTAGACATCATATGCTAGCAACTCTAATTTTACAGAATTGTATCTTTAAATATAGCCGGGATACACAATTCTAGTTTCTATATAAAGTTAGGGAGGTCTGTGACTTTCAGTTTTGTTTTTTATCTATGGAACTTCTCATATTGAATTTTGCCTCACAGTATTTCTGTCAAATGTGCTAGCCTGTGTCTCCAAATACTGAGTATCTCCCAGTCTGGTTTTCAGTTTGTAACTAGAAATTTTATCTTCAGGGATGAAGGAAAGGAATCTGGATTTTCACCTGTAAGGATGGGGTTGTGTGTATGTATAAAAAAGTAGAGGAAGAAAAGTAAATTACAAATGTACAAAATATAAGTTATTTGCTTGGCCTAATCATCCTTAGATATTTCTTTCATTACATTTTGGGTATGCTGAGATGCAAATAGTGCACATTTTCTTTTCATATAATCACGGTGTGTTTGGACTTTTTAAATGGCTGTGTTTATAGTTGTAAGCATTGGAGTCTCCAGAACTGGAAACAAGAGACATCAAGATGCAGCTATTACTATGATTTTGTTTGTGCTTATGAATTCTTCATTGTAAGGTTTGTCAGCTTCCTCTACAAGTTGTTCTCGAGTTGCCCAAGAGATGTCTGTGGGCTCTCAGTCTGAACATTACTTTGTAAAGAAAATATACGTGAATAGGGCTGTGTACTTAATTCCTTTCCATTTCTTTGTGTTTTATGTGAAATTTCTGCTTGTGGAAACGTGTATACATTTTGTAATAGCCTTTTTAAAATCAGGTTTACTTGAATCTCTCTTTTTCATCTACTGTGTGTTCTGGTTTTATGGTGTTTCTGTGGTTGTGACCTTTATTAGCTTCCCTTGTGAACTTTCTTTCTCTATATGTGAGCTAAGACATAGCTCTCTGATGTTTCACTTTAATGTCTTTGTACCTGAGAACACATTAATGTTTAATATTCATAGATGAAAAGTGAAATTTAATGTCTCCATAGATTCTAATATATATTAAACTGACATTTTAATGTGTTTCCTTTTTGACTCCTCCCCAGACCCAAGACATTTTGAAGTTCAGGTTTTTTGAGTATTGAAGTATCCAGCTAAGAGAAAAAGGGGACTAATAATATTAATCCCTGTAATTGTAACAGTCATCAGTAAAAAGTCTGTTTTTAAAGAACAGCTACTTCATGGTGCTAGCTGAGATAATATCTGTTTTTCTCTGTATCTACATGGTAGTAATGGTCCTGGTTTTAGAGAGAATTGGCCTTTAAGGGAGCCCTGGAGTTTGCCTTAGAGCTACTGAAGCGTAGCTGGATATCAGATCTGTTGGGGAACATAAGGATACTGAGTTTAGTCAAGGTAGTATGGTGAGAATAAGAGTGCTTTATGTTTATGCATAGAGACTTAGCAAAGGCAGAATGGAGACTCTCCTAAACTCTCAGCCAGAAGGCCTGGTGAAAGCCAGTCTGCAGGAAGATGTGAGCCTGCTGGGATGAAAGCTTCCACAAGGGCCAGGGTTAACCAGCACCGCAGGTGTGACCCAGCGGGAGGCTGGCAGGAAGGTCTGTTGTCTTGACTTTATCGGAAAACCTGCCCTCAGAGGAGAGGGTTATGGAAATAGTCTGCAAGACCATGCTACAGCACCTTTTCTCGGGGGGGAGGGCTGTGGAAAATGCACTTTCATTTCTCTGTCTGGTAGGGGTTTTTGGCAGAACTTAGGTGGCTCTTGAGAACAGTCTTTTCATGAATGCCTCAGTGCAATGCCACAGTACAAGTTCCTTAGAGATAGTAACTAACACTAACATTTTCAAAGTTCTGATATCATTAGGAGCTGTGGATGCCTATGAAAATTAGATTGTTCATGTTACTAAGTAAACACAAATTTAAATACCTAGCTTTGGATATGAGGTGGGTTCTATTTCTTAGAAGACTAAAGCTCTTCTTTAATTAACTCAAGTAATGAACCCACATTGGAAAAGAATTATTGTCTTGCATTTTAAGGAAGACCTTCTCAGCATCTGTAAAAGCCATCTGTAGTGAAGGTGGATATAGCTGCTTCTGCCAAAAGAACTATAATAATTATTTTTAATGTCTTGTTTGTTTGGTTTTTTTAATAAGGATTTTATGTTTAAAAACTTTCCACATAGCACATAGCTCCAGACCGATCAATTTGATGTTCACATACTACAAGGGAAAAAAAAAATCTGAGAGAAACTGATGATCAAATCTTTGAAGCTATGTTTGAGTTGCAGTAGCTTACCCTGTTCAATGATGTGTAGCCTTCAATTCCTACCAAAAGAGTGGGAGACAAGGAATTGGAAATTAAAACTCAGTGTATCAATCAAAGTGGTTCTTTCACCTTACTTTAATATGCTATTCACATTCTGGCTGTTGATAAAATTAGATTTAATTAATCACAGTACTCTGTTTAGTGAAATACACTGTGATTGGTTCTGTAATTGAAAACTATTGGCATAAAATGGAAAGGTCAGTTTAAATGGCATTAGACAGAGAAGATAATCTGACCAATTTCAAAGTTTTTGGTTCAGAGGGAAAAAATGAGATCATTGTTTGAATTTGAAATAGTTCATTAAAACCTCTCATAATTCTTTCCTCCTTCCACTCCTGTTCCTGTTCTCCCACCTGGGGAAGAGTTTCTGTACATATCTGAATTCTTCAAATATGCTCTCACAGCTATGGGAAAATTCAGCGATTCAGGCACAAGCAGCAGAAGTACCAGACCTGTTAGATCATCATTGCTACTAGTTTGGTAATTTTAAGTATATGAATCCCATTGAAATTTAGTATCTTTTCAGGTTTGTGACATAATTCGATCTTGACTGCCTTAATTATCTATAAACATTTCATTAATTTGTCCAGTTTAATTAAGATAATTCACTGCTGCTTCATAAAATACTGCAAAATTGGGTTGGAAGTATGAAGTATATGAATGCACAACATGGGTATGTTAGATCATTTTATTGTCAGTCAGAGAAGGAAAGAGCATGTTATAAGTAATTTAATCTTTCTTATTTTCAGGAAATGATCACTTGTCTTAGTTCTTTGCCCAGTTAGTATTAATGTTTCTTATTGGTTTGTATGTAGCTTTTTAATAAGCAGTTTATAGTTGCTATTCTTAGTCTTATCCAATTACTAATGAAGTAATGCTGTTCTCTTCAAATTTTCATATACTCCCAGAGTCAGCAACAAGAGCTGAGAAGAAGTTGAAAAAATAAGAGCATTTATTCTAGAGGAGAGAATAATTTTCATGTCCATGAAATGTAGCTGCTGGAAAGGAAATATGTTATTCTTGTCGCTGGTGAAAAGAACAAAGAAATAAAAGGCTTAAATTACGACAAGTAATGCAGGTTAGATGAAAGGGGAAGTTTTCTAATTACCAGAAAAATGAAGTATTGAAGTAGATCGCCTTGAGAGATTGTGCAATCTCTGCTATTGGAGGTCTGCAAGGCCAGATTAGTTAGATACTTCAGGGAAGTGATTTCGGCATACCCAGTCCCGATTTGAGGTGGGGCAAGATTATGTCTCAAAGGACCTTCCAGATATATTTTTATGATTCTGTGACTGATCATTGAATTTCACACAATAAAAAATGCCTTCAAGTTTCTGTAGTAGTGAGTTTATTTTTGGGGTTTCAAGAAAAATGGGCATGACAGGTCAGCAACAGGAGCTGCTGTAATATCTTAGTATTAAGATTCTTCAAAATTTCTTCAGTATTAATTAACCTGTTTTTGTAATTATTTGTATTCAGTTAAAAGAAAACAAAATCTATTCCCTTTTGGTATGTTAAGGTATTCATTACATTCGTGTGTTGCTGTTTAGTAGATAGAAAGTCAGAGATTGAAAACCTTTTTTTCACATGAAAAAAGTATACTAAACAATGTGGTTTTATCAAATCTCCCTCAATTTACTTTATTTTTAGAGAGTTACCTATAAAAGGGTATTTGCATGAAAATAGCTTGACTTAAAAACACTTAGAAGAAAGGAAAGGAAATGATTGTGGGAATGTGTATGATACTGAGAATGGAATGAGCCTGGAGTTAAGTCAGATTCAGAAAGTGTGGTGAGAACAAAAAAAAAAAAACCCCCAAAAAATCAAAAATCCAAACCTAAAAGCAATTTACTGATAGCAGGAAGAAGGGCTATAGTGCATGCTGGGAAAAATGTAATCTAACTGTAATCTAACTTTACACAGGGAAGTGAAACAGGGTCTGTAGCTAATAGCTTAGGAACTGTTTTTTTACAAAGTAGACTTCTCTCATGTTCATCTATGAATGTGTACAACCACTGAAAATTTTAGTTCCTTTAGCTCCAAACTTCATCACACTGGGACCACTGGCAAGGCTGCCACTGGCAACCCACATCAAGTTTGCACAAAACACAGAAATTGTCATGCTTCTAAAGACCTTGGAAGAGATCTCCTTATCAGCTTTTTATTGTCTTAGAAAGGCTGAACAAGAATGTAAACCTGTCAGTTATGTTTAATCCTCTTTCTTTCTGCAGCAGTCTGTGGAGTTCGTTTGAAAATCCCTTAGACAATGGAAATTACCATCCAATGCAAAGAATTCTTTGAGAGATCAAGTAATGATATATATGCTGCAACATCAGAAGCCTGATGATAAGAGTTGGCACTTGCATTTCAGCAGATTAGTTTTATTCAAGGCCTTCTTTAAAGTGTAAGATAATTATTTTCCAATGGGAGTTCATTAATGTTTTGTTTTCTTTAATCCAGTGTAACCTAAAGTGCAAATTCCAAACTCAGATATTAATGATGCATTTAATTGGTATGTTTTAATACCTGTTCTTGAACTTATGGATGTTTTTGCAGGAAGGAGGAGACTCCTAGTAGGAACAGCATTACTTTCTGCAGGTTATTTTGCATAAAAGTTTACTTTTTAATATAGGTAGTCTGAAGTATTTGTAAATAGATTAGCAGTATGTGAAACTCAGCAATACAATGAAGAGTTTTCCTTCCCCATGTAGGCATTGACAAAAGCTTGAGTATTCTCCAAATCAGTGCCCTTGGAACATGAAGTCTTTTGTGGCATGGATCAGCAAACAACTTAAAAAATACTGTTTTCTTTCTTCTGTTCATAAAAACATTCAGACAATAGTGTAAAATAAAAAGTTACTGTATTTCACCTGTATGTAGAGGCTGTTTCATAGTATGGTAATTTATCTATAAAGATTAGAATTTAAAGCTCATGGAAACTCTCATTCAAAAATCTACTGCTCCTCTATTGTAACCATTAAAAAAATGTACTCATAGAACGCTATTAGCTTTTATAAATACTCTGAGAGGCCAAAATAAGTTCTGCTTTATACTGCAGTCAAAAATGCGGAATATGCTATCTCATTGCTGCAGAAATTTCTTTTTGCAGATTTTTTAGTTAGTGCTAAAGCAGGCAGGTAGCAAGGTGTCTATAATTAGTTTCTGCATCTGACCTTTCTTTTGCAACATTTCTGTTACAACAGAATATGCCAAAAAATCCATTTCTATTGAAAATATTGGTTGTCTTGGTTTATTTTTAAAAACCAATAATAAATGGTAGGTATTTTTTTCTAATATTGCTGGATCTGCTGGGTCAGTGGTATCAGATTTGCTGCAAAGCTGTTATCAGCTGTAACACGGAGATTTGAAGAAGCTTACACTCATGAATAAAATGAAATTTTTTATGATTACAAGGTTCACCAAAGGAGAGAAAAAAAATAGAAAATGCTTCTGAAATTGTTGTTGTTTCATGCAACAACAAATAAATTCAAGTTTTCTCATTAGTGATTATCTAACTGTAGTGATCATTCTGTAATGTTTATAGATTGTGTTCAGTACTCTGTAAATATTACCTAAGAGAGGATGTGCTCTTACTAAAAGAAACTCAAAGGCAAATTACTTTAGATGCAAGTTAGCATAAGAAAATACAATTGTTAATCACCATTGAACAGACATCTCAAAGGGAGAAATTATTTCCTGCTTAAAATTCCTGTCACTAGAATCCTACAAAAGCAGTATTTGTATTGAGTTGGTGCAGTGGCCAATATGGAACAACATGATTTTCCATAGTGAAAATCTAAAGACATTATTCTAAACTTGAGAAAAAATGTGTATATCTGAAAAGTGTATTAACAATAAGCACTATCGTATCCTTATTTTTCATCCTTGCATTATTGTGAAGTGCAGGTAGTAAAAAAAATTAATCAGTAAATAGATTCATCTGTTTCTTTTTGTTTGTTTGTTCTAAATTTTTTAAATTAGCAAAATTACTATCTGATTCTCTGCCATGAATATAGGGTTTGGTTGTTCCTTAGGGGCGTTGTCTGGTTCTTTTTATTTTAAGGAGAAGAGAAAGGCTGTTTATATAAAAGAACATACTTAAAATTTCTTATGACCGTGTGGCACGTGCTTAAAAAAACCCAAGAACCTATCATATAATAAATTATTTCAGGAGGCACTCACAATCAGTGTTTAGATTGCTTACCAGAAGGATCTTACTGTTGGTTCAAAAACCAACCAATAGCCATGCTGGCAAAAATCCTGCTGAGTCTCTTCAAACCTTTTCCTTGTTTTTTGATGTAAGAAATAACTTCTGAAAAAGGCAGTCATTAAAAATAAGCATCATTAACACAACATCAAGTATGATTTTTTTAAACTTGCTGAAAATGAATAGTTAAGTATGGATGCAGGCCATTCTGCAAGC
This sequence comes from Aegotheles bennettii, assembly GCA_013398125.1. NCBI lineage: Eukaryota > Metazoa > Chordata > Aves > Caprimulgiformes > Aegothelidae > Aegotheles > Aegotheles bennettii. The sequence continues at coordinate 139,308 of VZRW01013753.1, read as the reverse complement.
TTACCCTGTTGTGTTGGCAAAGCACTCGAGTTGAAGGAGAAGACCTGGAGAAGCAGAACACTGTCAGTGTTTGCCTTAGTTAATTTAGATCTGTGATAGATGCTTATGTTGCTGGAGTTCAGTTTCTTTTTGCCAGGTTAGAGTTGAGACAAATGAAAATAACACATTGAGAAAAGATTGGGTTAGGTGTTTTAGTTATTGAGCAAAACTGTCACCTGCTTAGACCAGCAGGCAGAAAGAGGTGGGAGTTGCTCTCTCTCAGGAATCCTCTTTTATTATCCCTTCAGTCTAGATCCTATCTCCTGTCCTACAATCAGTTGAAATTGTGTCATTTAGGAAGATAAGGTTCACTGTCAGACTTCGTAGGTCACATTTGGCATTTCATAGTGTTTCAGGTTCAACAGATAGGGACTCCAGACTCCTTCAGAATTCAGTGCATTTTATTCCTGTCTGTGGAACTGGTAATTAACTGGTCCTCACCCCCATCTGCAGGGACAAATGTATATGTCATATGGGAGAAGCTGAGGGAGCTGCGTGTGTTTACCCTTAACAAGATGAGGTACTAGTGGGTGTAAATGCCTGACCGTGGAAGACAGAGCCAGACCTTTCCCATCAGTGCTGAAGGAAAGGGCAAAAGGCAATGGACACTAACTGAAATACAGAAAAATCTGTTTAGACATACTGTGATGTGCCCAGGGTAGTTACTTGGAATTATTCTGCCCCACTCTGCTGTATTCTCTTGGGGATTTAGAATAGTTTTGCCTGTCTTACCCGAGTCATTCTTAGCAGGCAGGAAATACAAATGTCAACTTCCTGGTTGCTTCTCTATTGTAGTAGTAAGAGATGTCATCATGTAACTTATTGTTCATATGGCATATTAACTGAAATTGCCCTGGTCCTTTCACCGAGGTGATAATGGATGTTTTGGAAATGTTCAATGTTAAAAGTAATTATAAATAATTTTTTGAGTATTGTTTCAACACACATCAGAGTTGCAAAGCTCAGAACTAACTTTGGGGTATTACCTGATACAGTCAAAATATTAGGAGTCCACAAACCCTTTTCCTGATAACTTGTAAAATACACGTGTTTGAAATCCTACGTCCTGAATAGCAGTGTGTACTACAAGCTCTTAATCCATGAATGGTAGATGCAAGACAGTATCTGTGCTAAAGAAACTGTTAGTTTTCTCATGCCAATGTGTATTATTAAACACCTGTAATCTTCCATAATTTGATATGATAAGTCACAACTTTCCAGCGTGCAAATGCATCCTTACAGAGTTCTTACTCACCCAGTGCTCAAGCAGTGCTCAAGCAGTGCTCGAGCACTGGGTCAGTAGGAATTGTGATGTTTTTAAAACTCATGTTTTAACTTAGTTTTTTCTGCTGTTTTTTGACTTTAACAATATAACCATAGTGCAGCAACAACAGCTTTTATATCTATCTATAAAAATCTTACTAATTAAATCTTGGGGAGCTTGGCATTTTCTAAATAACATTATTAACAGCTTTAATTTGGAATCGATGGCATGATGCTACTGGGTTGTCCATGATATTCTAGAAACCAAAAGCACAGAAGGTCTGATATAAGTGTTTCAAAAATGAAATAACCTTGAGTCATTCAGATGTCACAGACTAAATCAAGTGCTGCCCTTTTTTTTGATGTGCTGGGCTAATTATTTCTGCTAATGTAAATGTCAGTGCAATGAAAACTTACTGCTGTGGCATAACAACTAATGACACAGGAAATCTGAGCGTATGAAGAAATTCATCATGTCCTCAACTGTCTATTATAGTGCTTGGAGTCAAGGGTTTAGAAAACACTTTGGGTTCATGTTTTTAAAAAGGTTTTAAAAATACTTAAAAATAAATTAAAAATAAAATTAAGAGGCAGTAAGTATTGTTACAGAGGGTATTCTGATTTTTCCTTCTTTTTGAAAGATTACGAGCTTTAGAGCCTTTGCCACTTTCTCTTGATGGGAAATAGTTGTCCTCTATGTTTTACTGAACAACCTTTGCTTCATCCTCAGTGTCTTTCAACCTAATGAGGATATCCAGATGTACAGCAGTTATTTCTTCAGAGTGTGTGGGAGGGTTGTGCTGTAGGATGAGGCCCTCCAAGAGACTCTCTGGCTCTCTCATCTCTCCAATTCTTCCAGGGCATCCATCATGCCTCCCTGAAGTGCCTTTATGATGGGCAGCAGTTTTGGTAGGCAGTGGCTGGCCAACAGTAGTGCAGGACCGACTGGAACTGTCCGTTGGTGTCATTGAGTGGTGGATGCCCCAGTGGGCAGGGTGGCCACTGCCCACCCCACACAGCCTGCCACTCCACCCATGGCAGCCACTGCTCCTCACCTAGAGGGACAGCATCCCAGGGAAGGACCCTTAGAAACTCGTCGCTTGGGAGTTTGAAACTATCAGCTGGTGTTTTCAGGCTGCAAGATGCCAGCTCCTGGTATCTTTCGGAAAGATCACGGTGGATCCAAATTACTACATGCAATACTTTAATTTTATGGTGATGGGAACTTCAAAGGAGCTTAAGAACTGTATTGTACCTATTCATTCTGCATTCAAATGTCACAGCAGAGAAGTTTTTTCCCCCCCTGTGGGATCTAATGGTCTGTAAGTGTGTTTTTGATAATTGTGCGATTTTGGGGGCTTAACATATTCTCTCTAATTGAACCAGATGTTGAGTCTTCTCTAGAGGAGAAGGATCTTCTGAGTCTGTGTAGTACTGTATCAGTCTGGCATCCCAAAAGGTTTGAGGTTAATGTGAAAATGAATGAGTAAGGCAGATGCTGAATGTAATGTTGCTGTAGGTAGGTAATCCCTTTTGGACTGAAACACTTAAAAATGTGCAACTCACAGCTGCATACTATATGTAACAAATGGTTGGAAGATAAATTATTGTAGGATTTTTTTGACAGCTAGTCAAAACCCAGCTCTTCATATGCAGAGTAATATTTGCTATTATAATAGTGCTGCAACGGTAAAAATAGTTCTTGAGTTCAAGAGGCTAAGGTCCGTAGAGGCGGACTGCAGTATTTGTGGGTGACTTACAGAAATTATTTGGAGGGGAAAACCCTGAGTATGTTTCAGCTAATCAGCTGTGCTGGTTTCTCATTCCTATATATTGATATATCACTAAAGAATAAATATAAGCATTGCTTCTATGTTAGGGTGAAGTATTGAGGGTGAGTGGGGGTGCCTGGGTCATCTTCTTCATACCTTGGTTTCCACAGGAAAGAAACCCTACTGCATATGTTGGAAGGAACTATAATGTTCTCCAGTCACGCTTCTCATTTCTTAGCCCCCCACGTATACTGAAGAGTACTGTTGCCCTTGCAGTTACAGACACATGTAGAACTAAGAATTCACACCAATCTTGCAGTGTTGCTGCTATTTAAATATATAAGAACCCAGAACATGCAAATAGCAAACATGTATTCTCCAGAACACTTTGTCTCCCATGTCAGTAATTTTCTTAGCCACAGCTTAAAAATCCTTGATAAATTTTTCTTTTATGGGGGCTGGAACTCAGCCTTATTTAATTATTTGTTTAAATGTCTAAACAAAATTTTGTTCTAAAGTCATAAGGTATTTTATAGCATGAATTTGATAATTTTTAGTCTGGCAGCTCATATGTTACCCCTAAAATCCAGATTTCCTTTTGTAGTCTTCTTTAGCTGTGTGATTAATTTTATTTCCATTTACCCCGCCAGCTTATAGATAAATAGGTGTTCAGCAAAAATTCAGAATCAAGATCCATTAGCCCATTCTAGCCTATTCACCTACCTTTCCGAGATTGACTGTAGAGGCTGGGATGTGATTTCTGGGCTATCTTGTGCATACCTACAAGCAGCAACACTATCCCGGTTATTACTATCTAGCCATTACACCAGATAATAATAGTCTGTGGATAACAAAAGAGTTTGTTCTAGTTTGATTCAAAATAGCGTAAATTATCAATGTATCCAAAAAGATGGAAAACTGAGAAAGAAAAGTAGTGAGTATGTAGGGAAAGGACAAGGTTAGAAGAAGGCTATTAAATTACTTTTCTGTTTTTCTTTCTCTTTCCCTTTCTTTGTTTAATTTCCAGCTAGAGATGCTTTAGAAATGGGGGCTCTTCCAGTCATTGTCATCTGGAAGAAGGAGGCATGTGAGCTTACTTAGATGGGGTTTTACAATGGAACCTTTTAGCAGTTTTAAAACATTCCAGAAACTTTTTTTAAGGTCTTTCAAAATGCAATTTGTTTACCCCTAGGCAGAAGTGAAATGGAGGAACAGGTTTTCTCAAGTGCTTTTCCATCTTGTTAAGCAATAAAGTAACATTAAAAAAAAATTTTCCTTCAGTTACTGCCAAGGGAGATATTTAGTTGAGGGACTGAAAGCAGTTCTTATTTCTTCAGAGCTACAGAATTTTCACTGCAAAACTCTTGTTCTTTCCAGATAGTTTGTGAAACTCTACACCCTTCATAAGGTGTGTTTCACACTCACTGCAGAAGTAAAGCTCTAGTGTGTACACAGGGTGAATTTCGTGAAGTTTATTCCCTCTAAGGGCTGCATTGTACACTCCCTATTGAGATTATGCTTTCTGAATACTACTGTTAGGAAGCTACTTGCAATGGCATTGTATGTAATGCCCCCTACACTGAAAGGATGTTAGAGCTGAAAAATCACGATGGTATTGATTTCTCTTAATAGTATGTATTTTGATTAGAGACAGTTAAGGGATTTATTAAAAAAAAAAAACAAATAACAACAACAAACAATCCAGACAAAACCTTCAGCCATTAAACACAGTCTTATGATGGCACCAATACTATGATTTTGGATTTGTTTCCTATGTCTTTTTAGGGCAATGTAACCCTTCAAGAATATGTGACACAGGAAGACTTCAGTTAGCTTTTTGTGTATCACATGATATTTGGATTTTGGTGATATGTAACATAAGTTACCTTTAATATTAACATTTTAAAAAGTAGGTCATGCTAGCAGAATGTGATGGATTTTTCTCACTAACTCAGGAATTTATTGGAGGGCACAGAGCTCACAACACCTTGCCCTGAATATCCAACATTCACAAAAATATCAGCTTACCCAAAACAGAGGCTTTCTGCATGGATCTTTGTCAGCAAGGATTTCTAGCATCCTTTGCTTGAAAGTAAACAGCCATGCTTGGCATTGTTCTTATTGCTTATAACTCTGAAAGCCTTCGAACTCCCAGTTTTAAGGATGGCTTAGCTACTAGATCCACGTCAGATAGCTTGGCAAACATTTGTCTGTCCTAAAAAGAGAAGCCCAAACTGAAAATGCTGGGACAACTTTGAGCCACAGAGTATCATCCAGTTTTGTGCTGCCAGTGGTGTAAAATCAGTAAGAGAAAATGGATGAGTCCAATGTTTGTTGGGTTTTCTTGCTTCATACATGAAGTTCAGAGCATCGTTCTTACATATGTGTAAGATTTTTGTAGAGCTTTCAATATTTCCTAGTACAAGGCTGATGAAATGTTGCTGCACTGGAACTGTTTTTCAATTGTGTTTTCCCAGACACTTTGATAACAACATTTGTAATGCATAATACATATGCCCTGCATTCTGGACAACTTTCTCATTCAAACCTTGAATCAACAGAACAGGAGTTTTCATGTTACTCCTAAGCAACAATTAATCGCTTCCTTACTTTCTTTGGCATACATAGAGTAGATCATCTTTGCTTATCAAAATTTTATCCTTTTTTTTTTTTTTCACATTTTTTGTAAAGTAAACATTTAGAAAAAGGCTAACTTTATTTCAAAACTTCTGCAGCTTTGTACTACTTCCTACAGATCTAAATGTTGTGTACTTCTAATTGCACTTCTGTATTTTATGTTTTTATAAAATACCAGCATTTGGCAGAAAGAATGAAAAAAAAAAGAGAAGCTCTAGAAACATAAATTTGCATAGAAGCAAAAAGCAGTTCTTAGCTTTACCCACAAATTTGGGGTCTGGAAAGGGGAAGTCAACTTACCAACTGCATGTTGCATGGTTTGGGGGTTTTTTGGGTACTTTTCGGGGAGGTGAGTTTGTTTGTTTGGTTTTTTTCCCCTTACCTCCTACCATGAAGAAAGATCTACAGGATTTCAAACTGCTTTGCTAGTCTGCTCTCTGTCTCTGATGCAGTGAGCCTGGCTTTATGTGAATAGCAATAACTATTAAAATCGTTATTAAATAGCTATTAAAAAAAAACAAACAACAAAACAAATAACCAAAATTAAAGGGAAACATTGGAAGGTGCTGAGTAACTGTAACTCCAATTTTGTACAAGTGATAGTTGAGGGAAAAAATCAAGGTACTTCATGAGTCAAAGGATGAGGCATTTTTGAGGTCCATTTAACTTCCATGAGTTTTATGCCAAACACTTCTAGCAGGATACTTCTGGAAAGAGAAATGTTAAGGAGGAGTTGTTTGACATACTTCAGTAAAGTGTTTGTCAAGAACTAAATTCATGGTTTTCTCACGCTTTTTAGAAAAATATATTTATTTATCATGGTAAAGTTTCAGTGTTTGCATTGGATGAAATGAATGTTTTAGTTGCTTGTGCCATCTTAAAAGTGTTCTGTAATAATAAAGACCACATATGTATGTATATATATTTTTGTTTGTTTGTTTACTGTTTTCACAGACACTTCCATTGGGGCTGGGAGATGGACAGCTCTTTACCTGGACTGATGGCTTGAAAAGGAAGGACTGGCATGATTATGAAAGCATTCAAAAAGATGCTATGCGTTCAGGTATACGTAAGATCAGAGCAAATTTAAATGGTTTATTCATTCTTTATATAGTTATTTTTTCTTTTAAGTCAGCTAAAAAGCATTCTTGACAGCCTTTTTTTGATTGCAGCGTATCACTAGGACATAATGCTCTGAACTGAGGCATCATGCCAACACACATACCTTATCTCTGAAAATAGCCAAGTGAAAATAAAAATAATGTTTCATGCTAATAACTATATAATGATTGTATAAGGAAATGGGCAAAAATATTATTAACAAAATATTTTTCAGGTTGAAATCAGTTGTTACGCTGTGATCAAATATAAGCAAAAATATTGTTTTCCAAAGTGACATGTTACAACTGAAGCTGAGTCATCCTTAAATCAGTGGATAAAACCCGAGCCCAGTACCTGTAACTGTCAAGAACATCCAAGGTTATGTTAGGAAAAAACCTTGACCCTTTTACAATTGTCAACTCCAATCCTTTAGTCTTGCTAAAGCTACTTCACTTCATTCTGACAGTCTAAAATTATTTGAAAATGGGAACAAATTGTATTTGCAGATACACTGAAAGACACTTTGTTACAGTGAGTAATATAATTTTAATGTACTTTCATGTGCTGTATGCCGTATGTGCAAAAAAAAGGTTTGTGTTCCTCTTTCTGTCATCAGAGCATGTTCAGATTAGAATCTTTCTTTTATAATATAATTTACAACTATTCACCATAAAATGAATTAAATTAAAAGGAAAGAAGGGAAACAGCAGTTGAATTGCACCTTAATCAGTGTCTGAATGTCATTATTTTTCAAAGGCCAATCTGCTATTATAAAATAAATTATGCTGTCTTGATCCCACTGTCAGAAGACAGCCAACACCTCCCCCAAAATACCTCTATAAATGAATCCCGTTGACATATTCAGAAGACTTGGTAAGTACTTAATTTTGCAGGGTCCTGAACCAGTAAAATACTTCAAATGTAGGTTAATTTTTATAAACTATTTTTCCCTTTCTCTTTTGAATCTTTTTGATCACTAAGTAAAAGAATTATCCTTCTCTCCCACATGTGGTTAGGATGAAAAAAGGGGAGGGAGAGGGGGCGATGAAGTTATTCTATGAGCTGTCAGATCAGTGTTGTGTTTCAAATTGCTAACTGTAAAATGGCAAATATCTAAGAGAATGGGCAAAGTAGAAGCAGTGTCTATGTAGAAATGTGCACATATGTGGGGAATATCACATTACCTGGTTAGAATAGATTATTTGGGGCGCATTACTTGGGGCGCATTAGAAAGGGGGTGGTTAGTAGGTCAAGAGAGGTTCTCCTCCCCCTCTATTCTGCCTTGGTGAGGCCACACCTGGAGTATTGTGTCCAGTTCTGGGCCCCACAGTTCAAGAAGGACATGGAACCGCTTGAAAGAGTCCAGCGCAGAGCCACAAAGATGATTAAAGGAGTAGAACATCTCCCTTATGAGGAAAGGCTGAGGGAGCTGGGTCTCTTTAGCTTGGAGAAAAGGAGACTGAGGGGTGACCTCATCCATGGTTACAAATATGTAAAGGGTGAGTGTCAGGACGATGGAGCAAAGCTCTTTTCAGTAATGACCGATGATAGGACAAGGGGCAATGGTTTTAAACTGGAGCACAGGAGGTTCCATGTGAACATCAGGAAGAACTTCTTTACTGTGAGAGTGACAGAGCACTGGAACAGGCTGCCCAGAGAGGTTGTGGAGTCTCCTTCGCTGGAGACATTCAAAACCCGCCTGGATGCGTTCATGTGTGATGTACTCTAGATGACCCTGCTCTGGCAGGGTGGTTAGCCTAGATCTTTCGAGGTCCCTTCCAACCCCTAGGATTCTGTGTTTCTGTGATTCTGTGATTTGACAGGTGTGCACCGAGGCTTTGACAGTACCCTTTTGATTCCCGAGTATGTAATGTGAACCCCATATGTTTTGGAAAATTAACAATAATACTTATGATTATCTCATGAATAGCTATAGCATTACTAATGTAATGCAAGCCATTGTGTGGAATCAACTAAGAAATTAGCAAAACATGTTATGTAGCTTTGTAATGCCCCATCCTACTCTTAATGTAACTGTAGTAGAATGCCCTAATATGTGAATATTTTTTCCAATAAGCGTTTATTTTTGGTAATAGTAATAATACATTAACTTTAAATATTCTGACTTTTATTTGGTTCCTTGATAGTTTTTGCTGAGTTAGACCATTTAAGAAATATTTTTTAATGATTTCTATTTGACATTATTATTCATTAGATTAAATTAACTTCTAATGATTTTTTCTTTGAAAATCACAATATACTAACACAAATGCAAAGCTAGGGTATCTCACTCAGTGCATTCTTTTGGGACATGCTTTATAATTTCTGTCCCTAAAAACAAAACAAAATATAGCAGAAATCAACTTTTAGTTAAAAATCCATCTCAAGGCATGAAAATACCACCAGTGAAAGGGCTTCTCAAAACATTTCAGAGAAGACAGTCAATGCTCATTACACAGAAAAGAAGAAAAGACAGAACTCTTTTTTTAATACAGTTTAGCTGTTTATCTATAAAGCTTGTAATTTTCTAAGCACTGGGAGTGTGAATTTCATAAACCTATTTATGGAGAGGTGCTAGTTTGTCCATTGCTACTTGTTCTGTTTCAAGGCCAAGTATTTTGTTCCCCTTTTATTCCACTGAGTTAAAACTCATGTTCCTGAATTTGAGTAGTCTTTCTTCAATGGAAATAATTCACTTATTTTAAAGCTAAAGAGAAAAGCCATTTGTAAGACACACAGAAATATTATACTATTTCTATTTATTTGAAGTGTTCTAGCTCATTTTTTTTGGCTCTTGAATTACAAATGATCTTGCATATAAATGCTGAAGTGATATCACGTTACTTTTGGTTTTGTGGAGCTTTGTTCAAATATGTTTATGGTGTTTCTACCATTAGTTTACATTCTGTTAGCATAATGATGGTACTTGAGAAGGTCTGAAGTGAGTAATGGAGTGGCAAGGCTTTACATGTGTAAGCTCCTCATCTAGCCAAAACATAATTAATACTCAGAGACAGAGGCTTCAATATCTGGTACTACTTTTTCAACTTCTCACTTACATGGAATTTACTCATGGTATAGATCCTTCCAAGGTCAGTTTCCTTCAGCTGGAATTATTTGCTGAAGTCCTTTTGAAAACACCCATCTGAGAAAACAAAGGATGGTACAGATGTAATCACACTGTAGCTGCTGCTTCCTTCCACTTTTCCATCAGTGAGGGTCTGAATCTGTCTGGTGTCCACAGGCACCATGCATGATTTTTATTTAACATTCTTTTAAAGCTTAGAGTCCCACTCTGTAAGATATCAGTTTTACAGCAGACGACACATTAACCAGTGGTTCTACATGTAATCTAAAGACCTGTGATATGTATTTATGGTGGGTATTTCTTGGGATGAGGTGCTTACTTTTGGAAAATAAGTATCTCGTGATTTAAGAATTTGAAGCTGTTTAACATAACCAAGTCCAGACAAGCCTTTTCAAATGTGTGTAAGATTACATCTAAACTTGGATGTCAGATCATCTTTTTTTAGTACCGTTGTGGATTATTACTCTGTTCTCAACGCAAAAGCATTGTACTCTTGCTGGGGTGTGTGTGTGTGTGTGTGTGTGGTGTGTGTGTGTGTGTCCGTCCAACTGCTAGTGACATTACAGAAAGAAATGAGCTGCACAAGGAGGAATACCAATGTAAGATATCACAGGTAGTATGGCCCGTAACTAAGGCAGTCTGGAAGTCTGTGAATTAAAGTATCATTTCCACTTTTCTCCCAAGTACTTAATTTTCTGTGTGACTTGATTTCTTGGAAAGAGATAATGCTTTCTGGCTCTGTTACCAGTGGAGAAAATGCAAAGCAGTCTTTAAAGTTCCTTAACAGCTGATTTGTCCAACAGCCATATTTTTTCTGTACCCTAGTAAAAATCTGTAAATTAGCATGTGATGTGGGACTGCACTGCTATCAGTTTTGCTTATCACAGCAAGGTCCAGAGGGCTGTGCACAGGTTTTTCTGAGATACTGCCATCATCTTACTGAAGTCTTGCACAGATGCACAAAACAGCCATCAGCTCCTACACCTATGCCCAGCTGTATCTTGTGTAACTGAATACCTACTGTACAACCACCACTGAAAGGAAATTATCATTCAGTCTGCTTGGATATTCCTCTCTGACTTCAATCCATGTGTCATTTTGATTTAGAATATAAAAAAACCAAACCAAACCAAAAACAACAAACAACCCAACTCTAGAATCGAGAACTTGTGTTTTCTGAGGTTAACTGGACACACAGATGGGTTAAAAATTCCCCAGTGACAGATCTTCAGATACTGTTGCCATGTGAGTGATTCCTTCATCTCCAGAAATGATGATGCAATACCCACACAAATGGCTACAGTTTAATAAATTATTTCTTACTAGTCAATTGCAAGATCAGTGAAACAGATAATTCATGCCGTCCCAGTTAGGTCATTTTCCTGTAAAGATAAAATGATGGGGATCCACAGGTTACTTGTGAAGGAATTTCTGCCATGAATAAAAATACTAAAGGGGTCATAGATAGATATGGAATGAAATTAATTTACATGATACTACTAAAAGAATTATTTAGTCAGTGAATGTAGATGGAATGCCCAACCTTTCTTAAAGAAATTAGGTATGGATCTTTGCTCGAAAAAGGACATTACATTGAAAGCATCATAATATTTTCCAAATAAGACATCCCTTTTAATTTTTATTAAAAAATGAGACTTTTTCTTGGAAATCAATTGTTTTAAAATCCCCAAAATGAAGTGTTTGGGGTTTTTTAAGAAGTTATTTTTAAATCCCCCGAATTGTTTGGTTTTTTTCGTTTGCCTGGAAATTAGAAAATCAGTTATTTGTGTGTTCCTATTGCTTACCTTACCTGTACAGAACTTTTGGAACTCACAGGGCAGCCAGATGAGACACAGGGATGAGATTGAGATGACTCTGTCATGCTTGAGAAGTTTTCCCCATACTTATTTGTATTGTTGAAGGTTGTTCTTTAAAAAAAAAAATCCAAACGAAAACCACATCACCAAAACCAAATCAAAACAAAACAAAGCAACCACACTGAGATACAGTATCAAAGATATTTGTGCTGGATATTCTGCTTTGATTTATGTTCCTTAAGGGGCTAACCGAAGAACACCTCTATTTTAAATGTACATACAAGCAGACTAACCAGTGTCTGTTCCCTCTTTTATTGAAGGGAAAGACTGCACCTGGATACACTGATCGACTAGTTAATACATTTCTTGCTCTTTTCAGATACTTTAATAAATAGCTTTTCATCTAGCCAAATTTTTCACCTCTACCCATTGTCACTGTAGGTATTCTATTCCAAAGTTTCTAGTTCTGTCTGGAATCTTGGTAGTTCTTTGACTGTAATAATAGACAGGTTAATTGTGTATTTTTTGTATGCTGTCATATTTACTCATGCTTTTTTAATATGAGTTAGGAAAAGCACCAAACTACTTCTCTAATAATAATCAATTTGCTGTTTTACTTGCAGCTTATTTCTCTTTCCCAATTTTTTAATGCAATTTAAATATTTTCAGTCTCTCTGAGTGGAAATAAAACTTTGAAAACAGTTCTAAGAATTTTAGGTCATTAATTTTGATACAAGAGTGCAAGAAGCCAATAAAGGAAATGTGCTCTTGGGTTGCAGAAGTACTAATTGCTCTACTGTTGGTAGAACAGGGAAGATAGCCAATTAGTTGGCAGTTACCCAAGCCCTGATTTACTCAAAGGCAGAAAGGAGCATTTAATGACTTATATTAAATATAATGCTTATCAGTGCTGAATAGATATAGTGTAATGAAAATAATTTCATTCAGTCATCCCAATCACTTCCATTTTTCTCTGAATATTATTCTGTCATTACCTGAAAACCAGTGATTGAAATATAGATAGAAAAAAGGATGCAAATGTTTACCTTTTAATAAAAAAGTTATTACTGACTAAACAATTCTGATAGATACTTTAGGAAGAAAAAAAAAAGAAGTTTAATTGTTTCCATTTTCTTAAGATTTCCATTAAGATAATCAGATATTACAATGGAGGGGTAGGGAACAGAATAAGTTAATGAGAAAAAAAAAGACTTTATTGGAGCTGATATATCATGACGTCTTTTTGACAACTAAACAGCATTTAAATTAAGTTTGTTTCTATTAATTTACTTTCCTATGGGAATACAATTTATGATATGCCTTGATGAAGAATATGCTTAATTTGCATTAAAAATTTGAGAACTATAAACAAATGCAAATCTTACATCTGTCACAATTTCTGTTTCGGCAAGTAGTAAACAATGGCTTATGCATATCAGAAGAGCATTCTTGCATTGCAGTTCAGGGTTGTGAATACACCGTGTGTAAATGCAGCTTGCGTATTAATAACCTAGGTAGCTACCAATGTGGATATTAGTCCAGCTACAGCAACACTGATTGTATCAGGGCAGTGTAAGTCTCCCTGCATCTCTGGATGGAGCCATTTATTGTCATTTATGAGCTACTGATTTGGCAAGTTTCTTTATTTCATCAGAGGTGTCCCTAGTCCCCTTTGATTGTCTGGGGAGGGCTCTGAGGACATCTCTATCAAGATGTTCATTTCAGGAGCATGGCAACTGCTGTTGCAGCAATGGCCACTGATTTTCCAGGCTTTCTGTGCAGAACTAGGAGTCTGAAATCCCTGATGTGCTCCCAAAAGGTATGAGATTCACAGGAGAGAGCCATGAAAGCCTAAGGCAGTAATTCAAAAGCATCCATGAGAAGAAATTCTGTTGATTCCAACTCTGTCTTTTTGTCCTGGGTAGTGAGACTGAGTCCTAGAAAATCAGTCAATGCCATGGTTACTCCGTTTCTGAGAGGTATTGTATCTATTTCCCTCAAGAAATTCTCAATGTTTGTGCTCATTCATTACAAGTAATAGCTGTAATGATGAATTATAACCCTTTTCAGATAAGAGAAAGGATTCAAATGTGTAATTCTTGGGCTTTTAAAGAAGTACAGAATGAATGTTTATATTTAAGTATGGTGGTATTTCTGTTCATGAAAAGCTATTTCTAGCTACAAGTGGTAGCATTCCCATTGTAAAATACTGCAAATAGGAATAGAAAAATGGAAGCTACCCAGCTGAGCAGAATGGATGAAAAACAAAAATAAGGTTTTGTTTCTGAAATTTTTTAATAAATTATAGTAATGAAATTAATAGCATATAAAATTATGTAGACAGATTGAATACTGCCAGTTCTGTAGTGTTTTTTTGTTTTCAATTTCTGTTCCACATTGTTTTAGAAAGGAAACATTCAAAGGACTGTTCTTTAAATACTTTTTTTTCTTTAGAATGGTTTGGAGATATTTTTGACTGCTTGAATGTGTATACTGAAATGATTATGTTCTATGAGGGGCTTTGAAAATTCAGTGTAATTGAAAGCAAATTTATGAGAGAATGGTAGCATGTAAGAAGCAGTGTTTATAGCACTAAATATAAATTTGAAAAAATCTTTGTCTTCAAAAGAAATTGATTAAGGAATTGATAAAATGACTGCGAAGATGTGGCTGTCGATACTTTTATGTTTGACTGTAGAGCCATTTTGCTCCTGTCAGTTCTCAGAGGAAAAAACTTTTAGAAGGGACTGTATCACCCAGTCAGTGGTTATCCCAACAGTTGTTGAGCCATTTGCACAGTCTTTGTTCCTCCTGTTTGTATATATAAATAGCACGTGGAAGACTTAAGTGGAGGGAAGGAATGAAAGTTTTAATTCTTTCCTACGTTCAATATAGTCTTTACCTTTCTGCTTCTTCAAAATGTTATCTAGTCTGGGAGAAGGGGATTTTATAGATCTTGACCTTTACATGCCTCAATGCAGGCATTTCATAAAGATTAGTTCTATAAACAAACAGATAGTATGTTCTATAGTTCTCCAAACAGACATTCATACAGATTAGTTCTATAGCCAAACTAAACAGAGACATTGAAATAGAAGTGAACTGGATATGTTTGGGATGAAAATGGAAATAGAATTAAATTCTGTATTCTTGGGGTGGAATGTTAAGAGTAAAAAGAATCAAGGGTGCCTTTGTACAGCAATAAAAAAAAGTAGTGGACACTGGAGATCTGGCTTCTATGTGACCTAAAGAGATTGTTCACAGGTTACCTTTTTTCCATCACTTCTGTTCAAGAATTTTTGCAAATAAAGGGCAGTAGAATAATTGCCCCAAACGTATGTAGTTAATCCTTATCATTTTGAGCAGTACAAAGTTAAGAACTTGTCAAAGCAAAGCCTAGAGCCAGAGTGCCTCTCGAAGATATGAGGCAGCATCATACAGATAGCAACATTAAATGTAATTCCCTATTGGTTATGAAAAAATTAGTTCTGTGATACTTATACAGATAAATATAATCAAAGTTGTGCATGGAATGAAGCGTATACTGAAATACTGATTTACTTATCCCGTGTTTCAGATGGGATTATACACTGGGAATTCTGTCAGCATTATATATTAAATGAATTTACTAAATTTAATTTAGGCCTCTGAACTTGCAATTCCTTTAGAAAGAATTTGAGAACTTGCAATGTAATTGGAGTTGGAGTGGTAGCCAAGGTCTCATTAAGCAGTCAAAACCTAATCGTTCATAGCATTAATCAAGAATATGCTTCATGCAGTTTACAATGTATTGCTTTTAAAACGAAAAAACGTTCATCAGTTTATCTTATTACAAGTTTGACATGATTAAAAATTCTAAAATGTAATGTTAATTATTGCTTCTTAAGGGGACAGCATATAAAGGGTAGTAAGAAAGATATGGTTACAGTCTACTGCAGTTACATAAAGTGTTTCACATGTTAAAAAAATTTTTACTATAAAATGTAAAATGCTGTAGACTATGATCTGATTCTACCACTCTTCCTCAAGCTTAATGGTCTGGATGTACTATTGATAACAGTGAGATCAGTTTGGAGCCAGATGTCAAGCACAAATAAGGGTATTATACTTTCAAATACTGGTTTGGAAAGAGAGATTTTCAGTGATGGCTTCTCCAGAGTTCAAAACTTGATATGTAGAAATTATGTGGTTGGTTTGCGTTTGTTGGTTTGTATTTTATTTTTTCACAGGTGCTTACGTTTTTTCCTGGACAACTACAGACTTGCTTTCCCCAGATAGTGAAATGGCATTGCACAGTATTATTTAAGTGGTGATACGGGGTTACTACATACTCCCACTGGATCTCAGATTACAGCCTAATATTACACTGCTGCAGAAGAAGCCAAGAAGTGACTTTGTAGCACTTGTCTCTGTCAGAAAACTGCACATGGCAAAACTAGATCAGCTTGGACGCGTACATTAATTATAGAAAACCTGCTAGTACTAGAGGCTGTTAGAATGCCATTCTTGATGCAGTTTGTGTGAATTAATTTATTTAAGCACTGAAACTAACACCTTACCACTATTAGTAGATTATTTTTTTTTTTTTCAGGTAATCTTGTTCTATAGTACACCCTTTTTATCCTAGTAGGTTGTTCATTACAAGCTGTGAAGCCTATTTTATGATTGAGTTCTGTTTCTCACATGCTTGCTCATTCAGTGTTTGGCTCTAATTAATGGTCTATGGCCAGTCTGATCTAATGTTAAATGCAAAAAAAGCATTTTGGTGGTTGTGGCATTTGGTGATAAGTAGCTAGACTAAATAGAAGATGTGCTCTGTATCCCTTGGCTACAGAGCTATGATTAGATTCAGCTCGACCTGCAGAATGCTACTGAGGATATTGCTGCTCTGCTGTAGTGATAGAGCAACTCCTATCAAAACAGCATGTGTTGCTGCTTATCTTGCGTTGTACACAGTGGCACTCTAAATACACTGGACATACCAAAGAGTACATTTTTTTTTTTTTTTTTCCTAGACTTATTGAAGTGAGAAAATGGGCGGAATGAGTCTGTCTGCCTGACAAGCCATTGTAGTACTTGCAGCAGGTGTTAAAAGCCATAGATTTTTTTCAAAACACTTATTTTTGTGAAGTGTTTGTTCAAGCCTTCAGACAATTTGCTTTTCAGAGTTCATATGCAGTCACCCCTTTGCAGAAACACAACACCACCACTGCTTAATCTCATTATGTATTTTAAAGCAATCACTTCCCCTGTGTGCACTGTGGTTTTGCTCTGCAATGCATACATTAGAAATTCAGAGCCTGTATTTTTAATGTTTCAAAGGGATGAAAAAAGTGAGGGGTACACTACTCTAATATTCCACTGAGCACAGGCTACAGGATTTAGGAATTAATTATTGAATGAAAAAATGCACATATTTAAAATAAAGCACAGTGTCTTGATTTAAAATAGCCAAAATTAAATGAGTGATATAAAAGTTATCAGAAGCAGAGGTAGATTGTTCCTACTGTTAACTGAATAATCCACTTTTTTGCTAGGACACAACAGCCAACAGCAAGGTCTGGGTTGAAATTTAAATTGATATCTAGTAAAATGCCTGGATACCTATAAGAATTAATCTCAAGAGCACTGAGCTCATTTTTTCTTCTGACAAATTAATTGACTCAGCAAACAATATTTTATCAAAGATAAACAAATAACATATAAGGGCTAAGTATAACTTATCCTTAAGTATAACAATAATAATTTTGCAGTCCTCCTTGGCAAGGCAACAGCTAGGATTGTTCCCCACTCCTGAACTAACACCTTCCTTACTTTTGGGAGCTGTGGAGTGTTGTGATGCAACAAGACCCAATTCAAGTTGCCAGAGCTTTGGTGCTGCTACCTTAGGGCTTCTGCCACCCAGTTGCTGTTTCTTGCTCCACTTGCTATACTGCTTTCATTCTTCTGCTTGCCACTGTTACTGTTCTTCTCATCTTTTAGCTGCCCTGCCCTCACCACTATGTCTTTTGGTAGCAGTTTCTGTTGTTTTCAGCATTTGGTAATGCATGAAGCACTACTACTGTTTTTACCAAGAAATGCTCTTATTTTATCTACTTCCTACCCAGTATGGGATTTCTTTTTGTTGAGGGATGGGGGAACGCATCACCGTTGTAAGTATAGATCTCATTTCTGTGTTAGCAACAGATTCCTTTCATTTTTATGTCACGTGAATTATAAGCAAACAATACCCTAAAGATCTAACTACAGTGCCGTGCAAATGTGCTTTTAAATTTTTTAAGGAGCACAATCTTCTCTCTTTGTTTTTTTGTTGTTTTATTTTTTCCAATTCTGGATGTGAGCAGGCAGTGAAATAACAACATTTAAAGTCATATCTTTTCTCACTTTTTCTCCCAAACTGTGTTAATTGTATAAAGTTATTCCTGAAAAGAGAGGAATTTTAGTTCATATTTCTTCTGCAGACCATCATGTTAGTGCAGTACCAGTTCTGAAAGGAGAAGGCCTCATATTTGCTCCCAGTAACATTTCTGTACCACTTACTGAGGACAATGTGGTCCTTGAAAAGAAATTCTCTGTATGCTACTAGCATGTGAAGGTTAATAAAGTAGTAGGAATTTGAATACTTTCTACCAGAAATCTGGAGTGAATTTTGGATTTTTTGTTTTGTGAAGTAGTTTTATATCGAAAGAGTAGTAAATAAGTTTTGTTATATATTTATAAAGAAATTATTTAGTATTGCTTAAAAATGTATTGTTCAGGATTTACTTGACAGGATTTGTATTTTTCCCAATTGCATAAGTAAGATTTGATTACAGCTGTATCTGTAATACTCAGAAAAATCCTTTTATATTGCCTCAGACCTTGACAAGAGTTAGGTAATAAATAATTAAAAGTATTGTAAATCATACTGCAAGGACTTTCCAAGCTGTTACCAGATAGAATAGCAAAAAAATAGAACCAGTAGACATTTTTTATTCAGTTTCCATTGATGTAAAATCAATTAAATTGTTTTCCTATGAATTAGTCTCAAGAAGTTGTACAATTAGTGGGATACTCTGAGAAGTTTTGAAAAAGTAGAACACACTTATGATAAATATATTTCTGTTTCTGCTATAAGTTTTTTTGACTTTGAGGAAAATTATAATTTCAGCGACTTATCCCTGTTCCTCCACCTGTTTCTCATAGAGTTCATAGAAATTAAAGATGGGCATGAACCTCATTATATGACCAGAGTTGTATCAGTAATCTCTTGGAAGCATGTTATCATTCCTTTTTTGACTCTACAGCTTCCACAGTTCCCTGGATTGTATATCCCATTGTTTCACTACTTTTATGGTTAGAAATCTGTTCTTATTTTCTACCTGAAAAGCCATAATATACATATATATATATATATACATACACACACACACGTTTTACTATTTGGATAGTCCTGTTTGATATGAAGGCAATTACTTTCATTCCAATCTGCATGTGCAGATCTCATTTCCTCACTCCATAACAAGTCAGCAAAGACCATTCATGCGTTTCTTGACCTAAAATCTTCACACTTTTTAGTGGAAATTAATATAAACTTGCAAAACCACAAAAGACATTTGTTCAAGGCAAGCAGGTCCTTCCTGAGTATGAAAGGAGAAAGTGATTTGGTAAAATGGCTTCCTTTCCCTCCTTTTTTTTCAAAGACTAGTCTGTACTTGCCTCTAACTAGATTTAGATAAAAAAAATGTTCACCCACATGTCTTCTAAAGGTTTCAAAATACAAAATTTTTGGACAAGATGAGAACTCCACCAAGTATAGATACTCCAGAAGAAGCTGAGAAAAAAATCTAAATAAAAAAATTTAAAAAATCCTATTATATGCATTTATCAAATCACCTCTCTGTTCAAGATATTTTAACCACTATTTTATCAGACATGCTGTGCTATGCTGTCTTGTCTTTGAGGATAAGGAAAAATAAGGAAGAACATTATTTTGTTTGTACTCAAATAGAAATTCACTTCCCAAAAAAGCAGAATGTGGTAGCAGTCTGAATTGATAATCTGTTATACTTATTAATCTAAATAATATGAAGTCCATCTCCACAGAGCAAAATGGCAAACTTGTATACAACTGTGCATTAGGGAAATTCAGAAATGCTGTAAAAGATATTACAGATTCCTTAAAACAAAATTTTTGCACTCTGACTCACGTATCAGGGAATATGAAAGATTACTGTGTAGAAGTTTATGTGTCAAAAAGGTGGAAGATGTCTGACTCAGTGTTTTAATTTAGCTGATGATCTTTGTTTCCCCTTTTACTTCTTACATATATTTTTTTAACTGATGAGTGACTGCATTCATTTGGAATTTGTGTTCCTCTGCCTACCTTTGCTAAGAAATACAATCTCTCTCCCCCCATAGGGTTCAGTGCTGTATTGAAATATTCTCTGTCATAAGACGAGATATCTACTCTCCCTGTGAGAACTTTCATGAAAGAGGATGAGCTCTGTGTTTACGTGTGATGCACACAGACAATGTTGTACTAGATTCTGGAGGGAGTATTTAGGGGTAATAGACTAAAATCCTAATATACTTTTTTTTAAAAGGCAGAATCATCTCATAAAAATAAAGAGATTCACTCTTAAGTAAGAGCAATTACTAATTTGTTGATTCATGTATTCAAATAAACTCCTTTTATTTAGTAAAGCTTTTAGCACATGGAGAATTCTTATTCCCTATTAGAAATCTTATTGGATTAAAAGATGCTTGAATTAAAGGTTATACTTAAATATTTTTGTGAATTATAGTCTTGACTTGGTATGGCACTGAAATTTTGCCTGAGTAAACTAATAGCAGTGATTATAAACAGTAAATAATTCAGAATTGTACACAGTTCTTTCCCATAGACACTGAGTGGCTTATGTTCTTTATCCAGCTAGTTTCCTGGGTTAAGACTTAAAGCAATTGCTTAACTTCCTTTAGCTTATATGGCAAAGCCAGTCCTTTTTACCATGCCTATTGGCATGAGCAATTGGCATGAGCATGAACTATGGATAATGTTCATCTCTATTATAAAATCAAACCCCCAAAACAAAAACCAAAAGACCCTGAAACCAGAACCTGTTGCAATGTGTTTTGTTGTTTATAATTTTAAGTAAGGTCCCCTGTCCATCTCATGTAGAAGTAGTGCAGAACTCCTGTTCGTGTTCAAATTGATTTACAGCTGATGTATTTTGCCAACAATACTGCTGTGCTCTTTGTAATTATCGTATCTGGCAATAGTACCAACAAGGCTGATCCAGAGCCATTATTCTGCTATTACACATTTGTACTGAGTAAATAGAATATTTTTTTATTTTCTTATCTCACCCTAATCCTCTTTCCTGAGTGCCATCTGCTAAAAGAGAGGCTTTATTCTCCTTCTGCTGTATCTGTATTAATATAAGCAGAAGATGCTTTTACTGATGTGTCCTTGAACTATCAGTTATCACAAGTTGTCAAGCATAAAACTTAAAACCTCTAGGGCTAGGTATAGATTGTATTATTTCCTAGGAGACTGTAACATCCTTGAATGGAGCTAAAAAAAAACCTTATAGAGCATCTGATATTTGGCCAAGCCAGTACTTTATCTGGATGATTATAATATATTGCTTTACCATTTTTTTTGTCTGAATATATATGGAGAAGCATTTTGAGGTGGTGTATTAAAACCCTTACAATAAGATAATACTAAGCAATGTAGAGATGTCAACTCCAAAACCGTCATAGTGTTAAGAAAGAAAAAACAGCATACTTTCACAATGTTGCTTACATGGAGTACTGAGTTAAAAATCAGTGTAGTATCTCTGTAATCACAAAGTTTAGACAGCACTGTATGAATTTAACAGTGCTGTTAGGATTCCCAAGCAATGGTGCATTCTGATGGGATTTTTGGGCCCAGGCTGAATATATGTATCATTTTCATGCTTTTGGGTTC
The DNA here is from genome assembly GCA_013398125.1 of Aegotheles bennettii. NCBI lineage: Eukaryota > Metazoa > Chordata > Aves > Caprimulgiformes > Aegothelidae > Aegotheles > Aegotheles bennettii. The sequence goes on along the minus strand of VZRW01013753.1, from coordinate 117,636 downwards.
TTCCGCACCTTTCCCCCTTCCTTGAAAAATCAAAATCCAGGTAACTTAACTTAAACTTCTGATTGTCCCAAGTTTCTGGATTTATTTACACTGCAATTGTAAACCAACCTCAGAGAGAGTAAGTATCAAGTCTTAGTGCTGGGTTGGTTTTTTATCCATTACATTTTAGTGAGCCTCTGTTTAAACCCAGAGGCCAAAAATTCACCATCAGGTATTTCCACTCTCTCGGTTCGTTACAATACTTTATAGCCCTGATGCACTTTCTGACTATTTTGCCTTCAGGCAGAACAAACAGTATAGGAGGACTTATATCTGTCTATGAATGGGTTTAAAGTAATCTTCTGTAGCCAGTAACAGGACATTAAACTCTTTCATGCTCTTTTTTAGCAGAATTTTACTGTTCTTGCATTGTGAAGTTTCCCCTTGTCATTTTGGCATTTTAGGTGAACTTTCGGATAGTCCAGCTCCAAACCAGTGTGCAGGATTGCAATTCCGTCAGTCATCTAGGAAAGCAAATCAGCAACAGAAGAGAGTTTTAATGTGCTTATGATAATTTGTAATGCCGAGGAGATTCATACATGGTAATTTTCTGTACAAAAGAGAACCCTTCAGGCCTACTGATTATCCAAAAGTTGTACTTCATTTTTTTTAATACTTGTCTTCTAAGCTCTCTGTTTCTCTCCTGCAAAGGATAGAAATGGTCTCTTTTTACCTGAGCTGTTTTAGAGAGATTAACCAGCTGCTTACAGCTGGTAGGTGACCACCTGATCCCTAGCTAATCAGGAGGAGCTGCAGGCTGAGAGAGCAAGCAAAAAAGAAAGCTGGGAGAAATAGCCACTGCATTCATAAAAACCCATGAGATTCTTAATTTGCTAGGTGTGTATTTTAATTCATGCTTCACAACTGTTAGTGCACCTCATGGCCCAACTTACCATGTAAATGCAAAAAGTAATTTATATATATTCACTTGGTCCAATACTTCTGCAGCACAATATGAGAAAGTTCAGCCTGTTACCGAGTTGCTCTAGATAACAACCATGATATCTATTCTTTTGACTTGCTCACAGTGATACTTCTCCATACTTAGTGAGGAAGAGTAGAAGACTTGACCTTAAAAGTACTTCAGTTTCACTACCAGGGGGCAATATGAAGAAACTGCAGTATTATGAAAAGTATTCATCTCCTGAACAGCCAAATGGACTTCTATAAGAAAAGAAAAGCAAAGAATCCACCTTTCTTAATACAGGGTGAATAGCTGGAATATACAGAAAATTATATTGTAAAAACATCAATTAGCAATAGTATGTCTTATCATATAGATAATTTATTCTGAAATTTCTATTATATTAGTAACCACCTAGATAAATCTCTTATTAAAAGGAAATTAAAATAGTTAATTTGGGTCTACTTAAAATATGTGCTGAAAGAGAAGGGCTAAAATTTCTATGTCTTGGGTTTTGAATGACATTAGCTATTGTTACTATATTATTAAACAGATTTGATATAATGGTACTATTGAATTTTAAGTAGTACTCTGACTCATCAGCTGCAGATTCTTTAATAGTATAGTTCCTCCCTGTATTTAGTATGAAATCATAAAGATTCACATAGAATCTTGGTCTCAAATTTTGAATTATGTTAGTGTGTTATGTGCTTTTAGGAATGTTTGCAAATAAAAATTACAAGACTCTTGTTAGTAATGAAATAGCATAAACAAAGAGTGTTTCATAATACAAACTAACTCTTTTCCCTTGTAAGTGATGTTAATTATTTTCATTATTAATTTAAATTAATTGTAATTATATGCACAATGTTTCGAATAAAAAAAATGTTATTTTTAGCTGCAAAAAAATCTAAAATTCAGTAACTGCACTATCTTGAACTGCATACTCTATGTTTTTAATGTTTTGTGCACATGCAATATGAAGTAGAGCATTAACAGAGGCTCATGGGTTTAAAGATACCACTGGATGTTTCTCTCAGCTTGCAGTTGCTTTCCTCTTCATCCCTTCCTGCAGCTGCTCCTGATTAGCTGAGGATCAGGTGGCTTTGGTCACTTATCAAATCCATCTGGGAAGTTGATTAATCTCTCTAAAACGTCTCGGGTAAAAAGAGATATATTCTTATGAGTGAGCCCAGAGGAAGAGGGATAGAGTGGTTATAAACTGATCAATTAGATGTAGAAAAAAGTGTATCTTCTTGAGAACCTGAGTAGGCATGAAGGGCTTAGAACCTCTGAAGAGTTCATCCTCTCCGAGAATGAGAAGGATAGAAATGGTTGAGGAGAAATGAAGGCTTTTATGTTCTGATTTTCTTTGAAGTGTTTTTGTTTGTTCTCTGCTTTCTGACTGGGAGAGATAGAGGTATAGTTGCCTGAGGTAAGTACTATGCAAGCCAAGTGACTGATGATGAGAAGTAACTTGGCAATAAAAAGCTGGAACAGAAAGTCTGTGCTTTGCCAGGGAACAAGCGTATGATTTCTTTAGGGAATCAAAGTGACCACTTTCTGAAACCAAATGATCAGTTCTGAGACATTAGAAGCACCGAATACATCTGGCTGGTCCCTTGGAGTGCAAGGGTGTTCAAGGAGCCCAGAGCAAAACATTTGGTTTCCTTACCATTTGTTCTGGACAGTTGGACACCCTAAACTTCAATACTGAAATTGGTTTTGGAGAACGTGAATGGGTGGGAGGGGTACTCTGCCTCTTAAAATGCAGATTAACTGAGTAATCAGGTTACTTGTATCAGTCAAAAGGAGTATTGCTGGAATTGATTCATTTGCTCATAATTTTGCTATGAAAGTTTTATTCTGATGCAAAAAGATCTTATTTAACTTAATTTAAAATTCAAATTTTTATGTATAGATGGTTTTAAGCTCATTATGTCTCTGGAAATAAGGAAAGCTGGATGGATTGGGTAAATTCAGAGGGACTTTTAAGTCCCATTTTTTGTACCTCCTTAATATTTTTGTATTAGAAGTAACAGGAGTATCATTAAAGACATTGTAAGAAACTGCTGGGAGATGTTCCAGACCCGATGTACCAACCGAAGTTCAGTGTAAGTTATTTTTGTCTTTGTAGTCCATTCTGTGCTGTCAGTTTGAGGCAAATAATTGTTTTGTTTCATTGTAGGGAAAGGTGAACATGGAAAGCCGTACCCTCTTACAGAGGAAGACCATGATGATTCTGCTTATAGGGAAAATGGCTTCAACATATTTGTTAGCAACCATATAGCACTGGAGCGATCCCTGCCAGACATCCGACATCCTAAGTATGTAAATTGTTTCCTGGAGTACTTGATTTTAAGTATTTGTCTTTGTGTATCTCTGGACAGTCTGTTTTCCCAGAAGGTCAAACACAAACCTTCAGCCAACAAGAATCGACCATTTCATTAAATAGGAAATGGAAAATTTATCACTGTTGTTAAACCATTTGCTCTATCTGTCTTTCAAACTGACTTCTCATCTTACTAGTAACACATTAAGACTACAGAAGGCCTCTTTTAGTTACAGAATTATTTTCATGGCATTTCTGGGTATTAATTTGTTAGACAGTGATAAATAACATTTTACATAGTTTTTGAGGTTCTCATTTGATAATAGCTGCAGACCTTTGGGCCAGGGGGCAGGGTGACAAGTTGCATACGATTTTTGGCTAAATGCTTGGACTGGTGTCTCTAAAATGTTTTGGGTTTTTTTGTTTTGTTACATAAAAAGTGAAAGCCATCTAATAGCTACAGCTTATCAGGTGCTGGTGATACAGCTGATTTACACAGTATAGAACTAAATAAAAGCAGAATGAGCAATGATCAAATGCATATGCAGAATTTGGGGTGGTTGAAGGATGGTATTGTTCCTTAATAGCAGTAATATCCCACAAAGAATTAGGATAAAGATTATTCTGGAAAATAGCCACTGAGCTAAAAATGATCATGCAGTACTCAGCAAACATACAGCAAACATACTTACTGTAATTTTTGGCTCTGATATACAAAGATTAAAGCTCTCCATCTGTAACAGGAAAGGGCATGTATGCCTTTCTAGGCTTCAGGCTCTAGTCCTCTAGGGTCATTCTCAGCTCTTAAAGGGGTATTTGGTTTGTCTCTTTACGTGGTGTTTTTCCCTCTTTTAATTAAGTGTTATGAAATTAGTGTATGAGAGAGGTACAGGAATGTGACAAAACTAATTGTCTCTGTGACTAGGTTTGTATTTCCTTCAGATACAATTCTGTTTATTATACAATGTTTCAGATGAAGACATCTACTCACTTGTTAACCTATACAGTTTTTCTGTGTGAATTAGTTTTAAGTTCTTGAGAGAACTGAATAGAACTGAAGACCTGGACAGAGGTTTTTTTTGGGGGGGAAGAGAAATTTCATGGCAACTAATGCTTCTTGTTCCGTCAAATGTGAAACTGTCCTTTTCAAAGAACAAACAGTAAATTGATGTTTGCATTGTAAGATTTATAAAAAAATCACTGTGGAGGAATTAACCGAAAACATAGTTTAAGAAAAAAAATCTTCTGTTGGACATTTTTCTTATTTAATTGCCATGATGCATTGTTTTGACAAAACACTGTTTATCTGTTAATTTGCATATATTAATATTGCTTGCATAAAATTAAGTCAAAAGAAGTAACCGTTTTTAATAAGCTGTATGTGTTATATACTTTGCTTGCCTTCTACTTGGCTAAGTTACCTGAAGTTATTTATGGAAAGAGTGCTTCCAAGAAGTTTGAGTTCTAATGTACAGCTGTATAGCATCAAAGCTGTTAAATTACATCATTGGCATAATAAATATGCTCATCAAGCATGCTTACCTATTAACAAAACCGCAGAGGGCAATTACTAAATACAAAAGGAAGCTGACATGTTTATCCTCCCTTTGTGTTTATGTAAGTTGGTCTTCTGCCAATTTGTTTCTCACCCACTACTGTCTGCAGTCAATGACATTTCCATGCATGTCCCCAGAAGCAATGTAAATGATGTGCTGTCAGAAGAGACATATTAGGAATAAGTCAGTGCTACACCAAGCTTTCTCTGGCCTACTTCCTCTGCACCAATCCTTTAGTGACTTTCACCAAAGCATCTCATCTAGGAAACTTGAATTGTTAGGTATCTGCATCATTTTCATGTTCCAATTCAGCTAGTTTCCTATGGCATTCAGTGAAGTCTTGTATGGCTGGTGTTTTGGTAGTGTCCTGAGTGAACTGACTTGCAACATGTCCTTCCAACCTTCCTTATGTTAAAAACTTGTAACAACGGAGTCCATTAGTTAATTGACTCTATCTTCTAAATGTAAAGATAAGAAAACATTATTGTGCTAAATTTGCATACTAAGTTGTACACTGATTAAAGTGACAAAGCTGGGGGCTCTGTACTTCTGATAACTACACCTTGAAGCAAGTCTATGTGTTGAGCTTCCAGGACAAACAAAAGTCTGACAATACTTTGTTACCTACTGTCAGAAACAAACCCATCTCTCAGCTGCTGTGTGTTAAATGTGATGCAGGCCAGCCTTGGACTGCGCTTCACTTTTGGAAATGTGTCCTCTCTTCAGAAGTATATGTGAAATAATTCTTATAAGGTTGCTTTCAGAAAAACTCATTGGAACACTGTAGTACTGCTATGCCAGAGAAGGATGTTGTTATTGATAAAAAATTAGAGTGCATAGTTCAAGTGAGGTATAGCAGAAAAGATCTAGTTTGTTCAGTTTATTAGTATTATAAAGGGCTTTTGCTTTGTGGAGCTTCTAACTGCCCTTCGGCTTTTAACTATCTCCTTTTGTTTGTTTGTGGGAGATACTATTATTATAGACTTCAAGTTTTTGGTCTTGTCTTTATTTAGAGTATACCACTTGCACAGGGGTTTGTCTATGCTGAAGACTAATTTCCTGAAAATGTTGTCGAGTATTTGCTTTAAAGAACCAAATAGAATGTGTTTATTGCTATCAGTAGAGAAAATTCACAAAACAAACCTTCAGATACAACAAAAACTAAATGGCGAATCCTGTAATTTGGATCAAAAGTTACTTAAATTAAAAGAGCAACTACAGGAGTTTCTACATTTCTCTGAAATAACTTAATTGAAGATATTTTATTCCAAAGTCTTAGAACAAAGAAAATTCAAGGCCCATTTCTAAGTGTTTGGTTTTCTGGGAAGTATGCAAATATAGCAGATAACCAGAACTTGCTCTTTTCAATCCAAATGAACTTTCTCCTTCTTGGTCTCTTTGGAAACTGGGCTCAGGATTTACAAGATACATCTTTTGGGAAGGGGATGGGTGGAACTAAACAAATGTTTAGATGATTGAGCTCTGAAAAATTCAGGGTTTTGTTTTTAAATAATATTCTTGGTTTGTTTTTGGTTTTTTTTCTTGTAAATATTTTCCAAATAAAAATCTGAAACAGGATTGTCATCTCAGTTCATTTGGTTTCAGGACTGTTCTGGTAACCTAAGGTGAAAGACAACATTGTGAGTTTTGGATAGTATTGGGAGTTGGCAATGGAATTACTATTAAAGAGTTAGAATTCTGTACCAATATGAAAAATATTTCAAAACCCACAAGAATAATTTTTTCATTTTTTCTTTTTACCTACCCCGTGTCACTTTCTGCAGTCTGGAATACAACAAAACTGCTAAAGCTAGGAATATTGTTGGCAGTATTGGTTTCTATTTTAGAGAAACAAATGCTAATTATTCTAATTACCATTCTTCTCAGCATTACTGAATATTCTGCCATTCATACCAGTTTTGTTCAAACAAACAAAACTGAATCTGATTCGCATTTTGGAATAGCATTCAAAATGTAATTTGAAGGTGGCTTGAGGGAATGATTGCAGTCATCTAGTCTGAACAGTGAATACAAATTTTGTGGTATATCCTATTTCAAACTCCTAGGTCCTTGTAAATGGTCCAGCATCCAACTTTTTAGCTTTTCGTTCTTGAATCAAGGAATTCAAGGTAATTTCTGAGCATGAGAGAGGAGCATTATAATTTAAAATCTTTAGGTTTGGTATGTTTGTATAGCTTGATTTCAACAACAGGTCTCCTTTTATCTACAAGTTTAGATTATTGCTGGTAACTTGTATAGTCACGGATCAGATACACAAATCTTTGTTGACTTGCCTGAATCACAAGAAATCCCATCCTTTTTAGGTTTCCCTGGGCATAGATAGATTCATTTTGTACTGAAATTTTAATGTTCACATTGTACATCAAGGATTTCAAATCCGATTTTCGTGATGTCTGGTTTTGGGCCTGCTTGGGAGTCAGTGTTTCCAAGCATTGACTACTGGTCTTACTGTTGCTGTGTGAAATGTTGTCTCTTCTCTGTCACTCCCAGCAGTGTTCCTTTTCAGAAAACTGAGCTATGCTTATTTTTTTACACATTAAATTTTTCACAAGCCTTAGAAGTGCATTTTCATATTCAAAGAAATACAGGTGTTTAGCTAAAGGCTGTGAGGTCTGTGTCCTGAACATTAATGAGATTTTCTTTCTTTTTAATAATAAAAGAAACACCCTAATTTCATTCTACCTCTTCTGAATAACTGAAACTCTTCAACTCTTCCTCCTTATTGGTAGCAGAAGCTGAAAGAATGCCTGAATGGTTCTGTCTCAAAATATTTGAATGCAGTGGTTGCTGTCCCTTGTATTTTTAAAAGAGGCTAAAATGAATATGTGGGATTTCTTATGGGGGGTTATTTAGTTTTTGTTTGGCTGTATGTTTTTGGTGTCTTTGGAATAATTGCAGTGTTACTGTTTTAGTAAACTTTGCAGAAAGACTAGAATTACTAGACTCACATGGGAAAGGGATACATTATAGAGTCGTGCAGTAGTTCATATCTGAATCCTCTAAAATTTTCAGATACTGTATTGAATGTATTTAAGTACTTTCTTTTTATACATACAGTCCATTTGTCATGGTATAAGCTATGTATATTGTCCTTAAAAATAAAACTTAAAAATCCGCCTTTAATCCAGTACTCCAAGATAGATTCCAGTGAATTCCCTCAGCATTCTATGATCTTAAAGACAGGCTTAGGTTTTCCTACTGAAAGACACTAAAAGGAAGTTTACTTAATCTAACTTAAGTATGCTGAACTTCACAATATTTAATAAAGCTCATGGAAGTAATTAGTTGTTTGGATTGATCTTCTATTGATTTTTTGATTATATGTTGGAAAAAAGTATGAGTAGAAGGCTTCCTTCTAGTTCTTGTTCACTTTGGGAAAGGTGAAATGTCTTCATATATGCATACATGCTTCATTATTCCATACCACTATTTACTAATATTACCTTAACCTCATCTGGCCACAGAGCAACTGGTTAAACTCAAATTGTGCTTTCAGTGGGATAGTTAAAAAGTGGGAGTTTATTACTCTGACTGCTTTGAAAGTGTTTAGTGCAGTTACTGAATAATGTGGTGAAGGTGGAGCGTCATGTGTTTCAAAACGTTATAGGCAATGTCCCCATTTCCAGGCCTCACCAGATTGTTCTCTGCAATTGCTTCAGGGCATCTTATTCAAAGTGCAGCTCCTCAAAACACAATCAGGAATATCTTATACTCAAGAAAACTTGTGGCCTTCTGTCTCTGTCATGCCTGCTGTCAGTTCTTCTGCAAGATATGTATTGATAGTAACAAATAACATGAAATAATTCCCAAGTGCTTTCCAGGTGCTTTGTGTGTCTTTTTTATGGCAAAAACAGCTAAAATGTGGCTGAATATTGATGATTCCCCTTCTGTCCTTTGGTGAGGAACTGGCTGCATTGTTTAATAGGCCAACAAGGAGGGTCCAAGCCTGATGGGTCTGTTTCTGTTTACTGAAAAGCATTTGATATTTTTCTTAAAAAGAAAAAGCTCTTTATACAAGTGGAAGAAAGTAGTTCTGTGTGTTTAGATGTCTTGCATGCTACCTAGAATCCAGCAAAGCCTCCCACGCTATGGAGAAAATAACAAGCTGCAGTAGACGTAGCTGTGAAATCTGAACTTAATAGGGACAGGAATACTGAAGGATATTTACCCTCCAGCCAGTTCTGTGCTTCTGAGATAGCCAAGTCTATTAGCATTTGGCAATGGTTGAAGCCAGAACTTTTAACTCTCAAATAATACAATACTAAAATTGGAAAGTACAAGTAACTTCACTAAGATCTGTGAGAAATGTGGAATGTTCTGGGGATCTGTACCTTTGCAGTTCACAGGTGAAAGTGATGTTGTTATATGCTGTTAATTTAATAGTTTTATTAAAAGCCTCAGTATTACCTTCCTTTTTCTTACATATCCATTTTTGCTTCCTTTCCAAGCATTTCTTTTTGTACAATTAGGCTGTATCTAATGTGAATTTGCATAAGACAATACTTCAAAACAAATGAAATTTCAGCTGTAATATTAACAAAACATGGCGAATGCCAGCAGTATGTTCTCACAATAGAATTAGCTGTTATAACTCATGTAATAAGGACAGCAAATGTTCAGCAAGGCTGGAATGAAAATGCAACTTCTTTCTATTTTGCCTAGTTTGATTCTGAATAACCTTATCAAGCTCTAATTTTCCAAAGGCTGTGCTGGCCTCAACATGTGGTAGCAAGAATGAGAACTTAGTGATCATGATGGCACCTGTGGTCTGTGAGGCTTGATGGCAGCACTTTCACAGCATTTGTTCCCATGTCACCAGCTGTGATTTTGGTGTTATAGACACTGGTAAGACCTAGTAATATCTCACCCATTATTTTATCTTGTATATTGTGTATGGGCGGTGATGAGAGAGAAGTGTGAGCCTGGCTGTGAAATGGGAGTGGAGGAGAGTCAGGTAGATCACAGAAGGGATATTTTAAAATACGTAAGCAAACTGAACATAGGAAGTCCATGGGCCCTGATGGGATGTGCCCATGAATGCTGAAGGAAGTGATAACATTTTGAAGCCACTCTCAGCTATATTTGAATGATCACAGCCATTAGGAGAGGTGCCTGAAGACTGGCACAAAACTGGGGTCAGTGGCTGAGGTGCCAGAGGGTTCCTAGAAGCCTATGGGATAGCTTTGGAATGTAAGGGCAAGTGGTAAAAGAATAATTAGGATTTCTGAAATGGAAGTTAAAGGGTGGTTGAATGTCACAGGTGGATTTGTTCCTGAAGTAGTGTGCTTAAAACGTACTTTGAGATGACAAAAACCTGCGATTCTAATCCTGTTTCTTCTCCTTAAGCCAGGAAAATAAACCTAGTCTAAAAATAGAGGCTTTTTATTGATCATGTTAAGATTTGCCTGGCTTTTGAGAGACAATTTGATAAGTGTGCTTGGTGTGAATGAATAAAGTTTGAGTACATTGATATTTCTGTAATCTTGTCTCAAAAAAAGTGGTTTAGGAGGGTATCTGTATGTGTATATATTATATAAATTGGGCTACTTGTTGATATATTGGAATTCATAGGTATTGAAGTGCAAGGTTTAGATGAAATGTAATTGTAGTACTAAGATGTCTGCCGATGTAAGCTTGCTTGTGAGGGATTTTGGGATGGTATAAAATTACTATATGCATTCCTTTTTTTTCCCCAAGCCTAGATTTTAATACATATGGATGATTAGATAAGTTTCTTAAGGCATGTTAACTAGTTACTTATTTGTTTCTATTTATTTTTGTAAGATCTTTCCAGGAGTGATGATGCTTTTATACCTCTCTGTCTTGTAAAAAAAAGCTTTGCAAACGTAAATGTGCTTTGTATCATAAGACTTATCTGCCTCTGTGTTCTTCCCTTTGTTAGAGAAACCTTTTGGTTTGAGGGATGAAGCGAGGTAAACTCACTGGCTTTGATTTCTTTGAGGGCATGCAGTGCTGCTGGAGAGATTGTCCATGGCAGGATAAAATGATGCAATCTGACATAAAGTAACAGGCACCTAATTTGGCTCTATCAGAGGGAACAGGGCTTTGCCTGTGTTTCTAAGACACGTTGTTTGTTAGTGCATTTAATAGCAGTAATCAAAACTATTTCTACTGTACAATTTAATTTTTCTCTTTTTATTTTTTTCATGAAATAGCAATAATGTTTGGGAGAAGGTTTATTTATTCTAGTAGGGAAAAGTGTTGTGACATTTATTGAGGCCCATACTCAGGTTGACAAGGCTAGATTGGAACAGACTGAAGCTTGTTGCTGTAAATTGAATACTTTGACATGCTAAGAGAATTACTATGTAAATCTTCGCTGGAAAGTGTTTTGTCCTGGTGGCTTTGTAGAGGGCTTGCCAGTAGCTGGAAGCCCAGTGAGTGCTGGAGTTCCTTTGATAAAGGGAAAGAAAAGGTCAAATCTGAAAAAGCAGCTCAGCTAAGAGAGCATGTGCTAACAAAGCCAGTGGGGGAAAAAAAAAGGTTGAAAATCTTTCTGTTTTGCTCTAACTTTCTCTGGCACTCCTGTAAGAGGAGAAAATTGGAGGTAGGCTAACTTTTATGATCCAGTAAGTGCTGTAGTAGGCTGCTACATTGCTTCCTAAATGCAGCAAAGGGGTGTCTGCAAGTTATTTAACTTCTCCTATGCTATTATCTATCAGAAAAGGCAGTTTGCAAGGTTGTTGATGTGTCTAGAAGGCACAGAGCCTGGTAACTGGCCAAGGCATTGCTATTGGCATCCCTTAATGTGCATAAAATGTTGTTGTTGTTATATCTGTAGGGTCAAACAAACTGCTACTTTTATGAATTGGCTTTTGCTGTAAAGTGGCTGAAATGGTGCCAGGCCTGCTTTCCTTTCTCATAATTTTAGAAACCCATTTTCTTTCATTTGCTCTTCTACAGAGGTAGTAGATTTCTGCATGTTTCTGTTAACAGAGAAGCTGTAAAGACAGAGAATTTTGCAATTTTGCATCATTTGTTAAGTTAGTATGATGTTCCAGGACTTTTTTTCCTCCTACTTACAAACTCACCAGAACTATCCATTTACCTTGAAGTAAAAGGATGCTATTCTTTATTTCTGCCTGGTAGAGTAGGCTAAACTACAAAATGAAATCAGAATAGTCCTAGGACTCTCAGTAGTGAATAACAAGGAAGTGTAATTGTAACTCCTTTTCACTACATCTCTTTTAATGAGTGGTGCTCCTTTCAAGTTATATTTTATTAGCGCCTGCTGCAAATAGCTTCCAGGTGTTTCTGTGACTTTTTTTTCTAATTCCTCAGACAGGTTAGTATTTCAGGAATAGAGGAACTTCTTAGTAATATTTTAACCTTCTAGAAGTATCCCTGCAACTTTGAAACTAAGTGTTTTATTCAGAAACTTGGGTTTGATTCTTGTTTCAACCTAGCATAAGAATTCTGTGTCTTAAAAGGAATAATCAGTATTGTTTTAAAGCAAGTTAAAGAATAAGATAATGTATAGTTTTTTATGAATATGACTTGAACTCCTGGAGCCAAATGCCCAGCTATGATAACAAACTGTAGGAACAGCATGCCAAATACAAAGCTGGTAAAAAGTTTCACTTTTTTCAGTTAAGTGTATTTAACCTTTTTCACTATGCAAATTATTTACAATAAATTCTAGCTTGCCTTTTTGTAAAGAACTTTGATTTCATAGTAGCCATTTTCTGGTGACTCTGTGGTAGGTGTGTATTGTGCAGTATTGTGCAGCTTTCAGAGTTCAGTTTTTCAAAATGGTAATAAACGACATACTTGAATCATACATATGATCAGTGCTTAGTAATGTATCTAATAATGGCAAGGAGAGAGGAATGAGATTCTTTGGGCAGAGATAGTAAAGAAGTACTTGCTGCTTTGAAAATTAGTTTGGAAACAGCTCATGCCCTGGTAGAGAGATCCTCTGTTTTTCAAAATCTCATCTGAAAGTCTCTAAGGGATAGATTTAATGATGTAGTATTATTCTTTGATAAGAAATATCAGATATTAACTTCTGAAATATGGGAAGAAAGAAAAGATTGATTAAGAATAGCAATATTTGAAAGTCTGATTAAAGGTTCATAACTTTTGATTCATGACAATAATCTTGAAAATGTCTTTGTATCTGATTCATCATATGGTGCCAACCTTTTCATACATACATATATATACATACATACATACAGAGTGTTTATATATAAAACATTTTGCTGGCCAAGTCCAAATTGCTGGTGTTATTTCATAATTCTGAGGATTTGTGTGAGGGAAATGCAAAATTGCACTTTCTCCTCTCCCTTTGTTCTGAAAGCTAATCACATCAGTAGAAAAACACAGGTCTGAGCTACTTACCTAGCAGGATGACCGTTGCTTAGCATGGTTATTTCCTTCCTAGGTATTTCTACAAAGACATTTGTATATGATTTTCAGAATTAGCACAGAAATTATCCTGACATTTAAGAATTTTATTAAATAGTAAGTTTGCAAAAATCTATTAACATTTATGCTAAGAAATTGTCATTCTTATAACCTTAGCTACTGAACCTGTTATTGAGTATTGTTCCATGAATAAGCACTGGTGTGCTGCACTTAAATATGTGAAATTTAAATGCAAGAAAAGACACAACTTCAGGAGAGCATCTGTAGTACTTTATTAAGGTAAATCTGTTGTCTATTAAGGTTAAGCAGAAAGTACTTATGCTGCGTAGGAGCACTTTTCTCATTCCAGTCGTCAGGTTTTTCTCCCTCTTGGATAGTATTCATGCCATGTGTTCTAGAGATATATGGTTGTTTCTTCACCCCCTTACCCACTCCGAATTTGTTGCCTCAGGTATTTGAATACTGTGCTTTTGAAATAAATGATCTTGCTTTTCGAGGTCTTAAAATAACCTTTTGATGGCAGCCACTTCCTTGTTTTGAAAAGTACAACCAAAAGACTACTTATTATTTGACTGAACTTTGTCTAAGGAATTCTACATTTTTAAGTGTCTGGGGCAAGTATAATTTTATGTTTAAAAACATAAAAATTTGAACTACAAGCCTTCTTTAATTTTTTTATTTTTTTAAAAAAGTCCACATAGAGAACACAATGAACTTCCACTTCTGAATTTGCCTTTATAGTAATACCAGAATGCAATAGGATTATACTGCAGAAGCAAATTATTTTGGTTTAATAGCTAACTTTCCATATGGAGTAAAGGTAAGATAGGTTTTTCCCTGGTTCTGTGTGATCTTTTCTGACTGAGTACAAGCAGTTACTCTGTGTGTGTGTGTGTCTAGGGATGAAGAAGCTGTCCTTAGGAATAACTTGTGTATTAGTTGTATCTTGAAATTTATTAGGAGAAAAGTGAACAGGCATATCAGTACAGCATGTGTGTCTGATACAAGTACTCCTACAATTACGTAGTAACTGGAAACCATAACCAAGACGAAAACATTGTCACTGTGGAAGTAAGTAGTAAGATGGAGTCTGTGCCTCCAAGAAAATTCTGTGAGATTAACTGAGGAAGATTAATAGCATGAGCAGAATAGTCCTAATCACTGAAAGGCACTGTCTTTTAAAGTTCTTAAGAGAAGAGTTAGCATGTTACATATGTATAATGAAACTGCATGGTATAAGAACAACAGATAACATTCCTGTATATTGCTGGACTCCAGCCATGGCTGTGTAATGGGCAAGCTGTTTGAATTCACCACCCTAGTCTGGCAATCTGTAAAGCTAGGAATAATCCCAAGTCCACCTTCTGGAGAAGACTGGAGGCCTGAGTCTATTCAGTTAGAATGTGCTATAGTAAAGCTGGAGATGGACATTTTATAAGGGCATGTAGTGACAGGACAAAGGGTAATGGTTTTAAATAGAAGGGTGGTAGATTTAGCTTAGATATTGGGAAGAAATATTTTCCTGTGTGGGTGGTGAGACACTGACACAGGTTGCCAAGAGGAGTTGTGGATGCCCCCTCCCTGGCAGTGTTCAAGGCCAGACAGGATGATGCTTTGAGCAGTCTGGTCTGGTGGGAGGTGTCCCAGCCCATGGCAGGGTGGGGTTGGAACTAGATGATCTTTAAGGGCCCTTCCAACCCAAACCATTCTATGGTGCAGGTCCTGCTGTTCCACTCCACCAGGTGCTGATTATGCTGATCTCTAGACATATATCTAGAGATATGAGCATGATGACTGATCAGGATCTCTCAGAATACTTTGGAGGAGACAGCATCAAACATTGAACAATTAAGCCTCCAGCTCTGTAAATATTCACTTGCCAACCATTCAGGAGGAGGCTGCATCATCACCTGAACAATGGAAGCTGAGGAAGAGCAATGTGAGTTTTCTTAACTCTAGCAATTTAACTTACAGGGAGCTGTTTCTCAAGTACAACTTGATGTATTTCTGAGCAAAGTGAATGAATGCTACTGCAAACATTAAACATTAAAAATTCTACCGAGCTATTTTGGTTATCTGAGGAAAAATAAGTATAGAGGTCAGGATAAAAGTGAGGAAAAATATAATGAAACCTGTGGAAGACTAGTCAATTAATGTGCCCTTAGCATCCTTAAATATTTATCCTCTTATCAGTATGGGCATGATGTTGAGGATACATACATCGCCAGGACTGATTACTGAGAACAATTTCATGAAAATTATTGTTATCAAAGCTGAAGTGAAAAATCAGTTTGGTGTACCAATTTCAGCTAGACTAATTTAGTTTTCTGCCCTCAATCCCATAGGCAAAATTATCAAATTTAATGGGAAGTTTTTTCTTCTGAGACTTTGTGTATGTTTATAATAACAAACATTTAATTCAAATAAGCCATTTTACAACATATACAGAACCAAGTTATCTGAGTCAAATGACCAGTCTTCATCTTCATTTACCATTCAAATCAATCTTGTTACTACCAAATTCTCATGAGTTATTTTAAAAGTTAATCCAGATGAAAATACCACTAGGGCAAAAACTGGTCCTGACAGATACAAACTAAAAATAGCAAATAATACCTTTGTATTAAAAATTATTTTGAAAGGCCTAGTAGTCGTACACTTTTAAAATACTTTTTAATTTTTTTTTATTCCTTACTCAGAATATGATGTGATACTAAAGCGCTACAGCAATACATTTGCCTTTATCAGTTGCATTACAATAATGAAAAGGATAAAAAACTAATGTTGATTGACATCAACTATGTTAGTCTTTTCTATGATGAGTTAGATCTTGGAGCAAACCCTTCCTTGACTGAAACTGGCTGAACCATCTATCTGTCTGTCTTAATCTACTAACCTGTTTTGAATATTGGTTTTAGTATTTATTTCCAGGCCTTTGTGAATTTCCCAGTATTCCAAGCTTTAACGAAAGTCAATGTGTTCTTTAGGCACTTTGTTCTGCCATTCAAACTACCTGAGTAATATTTACTGTCCACATAGTGCCTACATTCATTTATAATGTGCGAGTAAGTTGCAGTGTCTTCAGGTGGAGGCTTACGACTGGAATTCATGTGTGCAGGTACTGTCATTTTCTAAATCGCTACAAGTTTGACAAAATTTTCCACTTAAATTGTGAGGCTTTGGAAAACAAAATTATTTTGCTCAGCAGTATTTGAAATATTTCTATAGGTAGTTAGTTCAGTTTCATTTAACATATATAACTTAATTCAAAAAGTTTTACCTTATTAATACTAGTGCTCATTAAAACACTAAAACTGGATGGTAATGGTAAGATTTTCTACATAGCATTTTTCCTTTGTACAGTAAACCTTGCTCTTTTTTTTTGTTTGTTTGTTTTAATAAATCTTGATAAGATTGCATTCTTCAGGCAGTGTGAATGCCTCTTGAATTATTTTGGTGAGAGCAAAAAGCATGTAGTCTTGAAAATACGACTTTATGGTGGCTGAAAAAATAAAATACTTAGTAACAGGTATATTGTAACCTTGGGACTAGCATAAGTAATTAAGCAAGGTTAATTTGCAGCTATGATCAAACTTTGTCAGCACCTCTCCAAATACACTCTACAGAATTTTTGATAATGAACTAGTGTTGAAAGAACACTTCTAAAAACCTGTGATGCTGACCCAAAATTGTTGCAGTTACTGGTAAAAATATCTTTCTAATAGCTATCTGAAACTTTGCTGTTGCTCCTTGGTTTTAAACATCATTCTCGTCAGTAAAACACAGATGAGTTGACGTACATAAATTTTTCCATTATTTAAAGATTTATGAGTTTATGTCAGTTGCTGTTGCATATAAAAGCTGTTACCTATTCTGCTTAATTCATGAATCATATGTCTGCCTTTACTGGTTTATTCTATGTTGTAGACAACATTCATGAATTTAAGCATAATAATAGTTTATGGCTATGGACTTCACTCTGACCTAGTGATATGATAACTTGTTCTTTGTCTAGGCAGAAAGACCTGATCGTTACTTCAAAGACTATCAGTGGTTTACAAGAAGCAATGGCTGTGCTTCCAAGTAGTCTTCTTGCAGTCAGGTTATTTGGCATCATTTCTAAAATGCAGGATATAAAGAACCACACTGATGGACTTTGGACAAATGCTGCATGCATTGAAGATTATTCTCTTGGTAAAACCAATGTCTCAGCAGTCAATGTCTAACTGCATCTTTATTGCAATTCATGGGCCTTTACTGAGCTATTACAGCTGTCCATCAAATCTGTCCCACAGCCCATCACAGCAAAGAGCCAGCTATACTCTGCTATAGATAATGCTGAATAGAACTTCAAATAGAAGGAATTTCTGTGTTACGCCTTCTAAAACACAGTGATCTTCTGTTACCGTTAAGAGTCTCATGTCAGAGAGCAAGGGGCTAAAAATGAGCAGAATTTAACTTCCTGAAGAAAGGCAAGAAGGCCATGCTATGAAACCTAAAAATCTGTCTTAACAATAGAAGATGATGAAATTTAACGTTTCATTTCTATGAATTTGAGAATATGACCAGCTTTTTTGAGAAAAGTAGAAAAAGAACATTTTTGGTGGTTTGTGGCTCTTACTAGAAATCAATTCACATATAAGCAGGTACCTTTGCAACTACTATCAAAGTAAAGTTAAATATAAATTAGTATTAAGGGTCAAAGTGGAATGATTGAGACACGTTAAGAAAATGTAAGATATTTTTCTCTTGTCTTCTAAGCATGGGTCTCTCTGAGTGTTAATAGAACAATCTGTTCTTTAGAAAGAATTAGATGTTTAAAACTAAGTGCATCGATGTTGCTTCTCCTTCTCATCACTTAGAATATGCAATTACTCTGAAATCATTGATGAGAATATCCAAATCGAATGACCTTCCACATCTATATATGCTTAAGGTTATGATATTGATCATGCAAATACATGAATTTCAGTACAACCTCTTCAACCTCTTTCAAAAAGTATATTTTTATACAAGAGGTGCAGTATTTTTTAAAAAGAAGCAACATTCTGATGTATTTAGGTGTTTTCGGTATTTTTTTTTCCCCCTTACCCTTTAGAAGTTGTAGTCTGAAGTGTGGGGTTCTTTTGTTTGTTTTTGTTTATTGACTTGGGGTCTTATTGCATTGGAGAACTTACTAGTTTTAAAATCATACTTACTGGAAGTTAAAAATGCTACAGGAAGAATCTTGCTTTTTAGGAATAGCGTAAGAATTACATATAGCAGTTGCATTTGTTCTAGACCAAGAAGCATCACTGTCCGCAAACAACTGGCAATAGTAGGTGATAGTTTTGGTAGGTGGTTTTCTTAATTTGCCAGCTGAAACAACTACATATTAATAATAATTAATAGACTTCCTTTGTTGTAATTTTTCCTACAAATAAGTAAAAATTATTTTACTTAATTCCGTTGCTGCAGTGGATTTTTTTCCTCTCAAAATGTTAGAATATATACTTAGCCTTTTCTGTCACTGTGAAATGAGTACTGTTTTCTCCAGAACTTCACATTCTTGTAAAGGAACTGTCCTTTTTCCATTGTGTGTGTATGTTCTACCAGCGAGCTGCTTATTAAAAAGTTTCAAAAAGTATTATTTTTGCAGATGACTTGTCATTAAATTCATTGTCACCACATTTAGGAAGAAATGTCTGAATTAGAAATTTAAATCTTATAGGAAAGCATCCAAAAACATGATTGTTTATTCACAACTACACAACAGTTAATATTTTGCAAATACAACTGTAGTAGCTACGAGTTTTTATTATTTCTTTGGAACACTTCTTCAGTGTGGTAGCTGTACAATAAGGTGATGAATATTGATTTCTAAGTGACATTTATAAAGTAGAAATGCAAACTAAGCTGCAAAGATCTGTAAATCAACATTATAACCTACAGCAGCAGTTGATATGCATAATTACTCTTTCTGAAAAGCACCAAAGATATCTGTACTTTTTTTATACCTAGAAGAGTCAGGCCTAAGCTTCTTTTCCTTTTTTTTGTTGCTTTTGTTTGTTTATCGCAAAGCTTACACTTTTCTGCTTGTAAGGATACCTTTATCAAGGTGTGACTTTCTCTTGGTGACTAAGAAATCATTCAGTTACTCTGTCCCCAGAGCTGAAAATGCCATGTTGTGCTAACAACAGAGAAATGTGTCCCTTTACCCACTTTTTCAATAAAACATGAAAGATGAGATCCTATCCGTTTCAGTAACATAAACATAATTCATGAAATGTTCTCAGCTATTAGGAGAAATTGAATTGCGAGGCCATTATTTAGTTTTAAAGAGTGAGTTTTTGTTCAAATATATAAACAAGTCAGTATTGAAAATTATAAGCTTAAGCACTGATACTACGTAGATGCTCTTCAATTAAGATGCTGAAGGTGTGGTGCTTTCATTTTTGTTGTTCAGATTTATTGTATGGTGTAAGCAATATAAATATTTTAAATGAACTAGTTATTGTCACATGGAAGTACTGCTTGACTACACTGTTACGTTTTATGTTAGAAAGTATGGTGGTTGAATGGCCCTAATGGATGGCAGTGTTTGCCAACTCAGACTTTTCAGTATGCTTATACAATTATTTTCCTCTCTCTCCAGCTGTAAGCACAAGGTATACTTGGAAAAGCTACCAAATACTAGCATAATTATCCCATTTCATAACGAAGGCTGGACTTCACTCTTACGAACAATACATAGTATTATCAACCGCACTCCAGACAGCCTGATAGCAGAAATCATTCTTGTGGATGACTTCAGTGACAGAGGTAAGGCCCAATGGTTTTGTTTGAACTTGAAATTTATAATGTAGTATGGTCCATATGGAAACTAAAGGGAAGCAAAAAGTGAGCAGATTGTATCTGCTGGACTGATTGCCTTGAAGTACTGTTTGATTGTTAGTGGCTTTTGTTTCACTTTGTTGAATACTGAAATTCACATCAAAGGAAAGAGACTGTGAACTATTCATTGGCCTTTATTAATATAATGTTTTGAATATATTATTTTTGAAATACTTCAAATTTTAGTGTTTTAACATCTTTTCCTTAGGCTTTGCTTTTACTCAGAAAGCATGTTAAATTTGACCTTTTTGGATACAAGTAATTAGACTTTAATCCTGGAATTTTATTGAGTTGGACAGCTTCATATACTGGTACAAACATACAGAAAAATGAGACACTCTTAAATGCAATGTGAAAAAGTGCTTTAGAATACTTAATCAAAGTTTATATAATCTATGTGCAGTAAAATTAAGAGAACTGCAATCACTTAATGACCTTTGCTATCATTGCTTCTTGAATGCAACACAAGAAATGAAAGCTCTAAGTTTCTTAAATGAAATTTACCTTTTCTTAGGTAAAATTCATCCATATCAATTATATGGAACTGGGAAATAGATTTTTCTTTCAAATTTCTGTACGCCTTTCAGGACTTCAAGCATGAAGAGTTTTGACTTACCTTTAGAGCATTTTTGGTTATTTCTGTTGAAACATCAGTTGCTAGTGTATATGTAAGCCTTGTTCTGAGTAGATTGATAGACAGTGGAGGGAATTGTGTTCTTTGCTAATGTTTTAGATAAAACTTTTGTCTCAGCGAGGAGCTTACAGGAGCAGATTTCCGACCTACTATTTTGAGAATCCTCTGGGTGAACGAGAGGAATATTAGTAGAGCGCTGCAGAGGAATCATTTTTGTAAGATTTTTAACTTGATATTTCAGGGGTTAGATGCCGCACAATCTGTCTTACCCTCTCATATCTGCTGGTTTAGTTGCAATATGTCCTTTGATGAACTGTCTCTCTATCTGTAATGCAATATAAGTGCAATGTAAAGTGAGTACAGCTCTTGCTCTTCTATGTTCATAAAATCTAGATCATGGATGGAAGTTTTCAAAACAAGAAGTGTAAACTAGCACAACAATTTTTCTGCAGGCTAACAATTGCCTAGTAGCGAACAACTTGAAGAGAAGTCTTAAGTTTTGTTTATGTTGTGCCTGACAAATAAAAACACTACTTACGTGAAAGAGCTATTGAGGATATGCTTGCTCAATATGGTGATACTGTAGCATTTGTTTAATGAAGATTGTAGTGATTATTGTTAATATACTTTTAAATGTGTTAATGTTTTAGAAAGCTTATCTACTTCCCAGTTACTAAAGAATTGCCCATAAATGAGGAATGTTGTAACTTCTGTTGCTTTTTCTTGCCTGCCGTAGCTTAGATTCTGCTGCTAGCTGCAAGTATTTTGGGAGTAAATATTAACGGTAATAGTAATTACTTCTTAATTCCTGTAACGCAATAAAGTCTCCTGAATTATCTTCATTTCCAGTTATAGAAATCTATCTAACTTTTCAGTGGAACAGTTTTCAGCCAAAAGAAGTGTTTTGTATTAGCATTGAAATGCTTAACATAAATGTCTGGTATGAAAATCTGAAAGAAACCTGTTAAGAAGACTTGTATGAAGCTGGGCCATTGAATTTCAAGTCAGGTAAATCATTTTGGCACATCTGAAGCAGGTCTAATTCTTGTATTTGTGATTCCCTAAACTGTACTTAACTGAGGCTATATCATGTTTTCTGGTGCCTCTTTTTCATGAAGTTGCCACAAGTAATACAGTTGGGTTATTTTATGTTGAAAAATTTGGTGACTGATTTCTATCCCCCTCCCCTCCCAGTTCATAAAATAATCTTTTTTAAAAGTGATTTAATATATGCCTTGATTACTGTTATTAGTCCTTCACCTTTTACTTGCTTTTCCCTTGAGTGATGAGAGCAGTTAAGCAGTGTGAATGACATTGAAGACAGATTAGGTTAAAAATTAAATATAAGTGTGTTCAGTTGTTGTCAAAACTGATAGAATCATTGCGAGCAGTTTACTGCAGTGTTGAAGCAGTATAGTGATTAGCAATAAATCTGTATCCTTTTTTCTCATTGTATAATTTATCCATGAAGCTTCATATGTCAAATAGCTGACAAATGGCTATTACTTTCTTTTGTGAGATCAGTTATATACTATCTGAATGATATTATGTATGCTATACTTGTTCTACAACTTTGTATTAGAAAGAGAGTTTTCTACTAGGAACCTAAACACCATTTGTAGATAGTTGAAAGTGAGAACTGGATATTTCAATAACACTGCTATTTTAAAAGTAGTGATAAAATGGCAAACATTTTTCTCTGGGGTGTTCTACCAATCAAACTTTTCCTTTTTACAGAAGTCTAAGAAGTTATTACAAAAAGCCAGTGCCTGTTAGAAATAGAGTATATGAAAAAAGTAGAAACCTGAAAGGGGTATAAAAGATTGATAAAAATGCTGAAGCTTTTTGTTCTCTTAACTAATGCAAGTGTAAATACTGAAATGCACATAAGGAACTTTTGAAAAACAATGATAAAAATGTTCTAGTGCACAGCCAGGTACCCAGCAGTTTGCTGGTTTACCTACAAAATTAGTTCATTTTATTAATGTTCACTTCTTTGGCTTTTGTGATCAAAACCAAAAGCTTTAGATAGTTCATGCTTAATATTCATGATAAATTATGACATTTAGATGTTATAAAAGTGAAAGGACAGCTGCACCTTTTTAAATATCAATATAACGTGGACTAGAGACTTGATATTAAGAAGGGGGAGATAAGCAAATGCTATGAAATTGGGAACTGCAATGTTTGGTCATGGAGAAATTTAATATAAAAAAGCTGCGTGAATATAAAAAATCACCTAGAAAAGTCAGAAGGAAATGTAGATTTAAATATAGGCACCCAAAGTTGCAAAATACCTTTATTCATACAATTTTTTAAGAGTTTATTTACTTAAAAAATATGAAGGAATATGAGAGAGAAAATTAATTGAATTAGGAACATTTATTTACATTGTTTACATTGGTGTAAACATAAATGGACAAATAGTAGTGTACTGGTAAGATGAAATAGTTCACAGATGAAATAGTAAGATGAAATAGTTCACAGAAGTTGTTCCACGCATAAAATAAATGCATTGTCACGTAAAAACCTCTATAAAAGAGAGGCAGATGTTAGACTTCTACTTAGTTTGTCTTGGAAAGCTATTGATGAAGGAGGAAACTGGCTATGCTGTGTGCTGGCAGACACCTAAATTTAAGAATGTGTTTACTTTTTCCAGCTGATTTAGCAGTTGGTTCTTCACTAGACATTTCCACTGAATTCTAATAACTCAGTTCTAGGTCCAAGTAATGTAGATTTTCCACAAAAGTTTAATGATATACATAGCATTGCATACAAGTTGTTCCCATACCTCATTCATGCAAGTTTTGTATTCCAAAGTGCATGTAAATCGAAGACCTATCAGTTTGTGTCACCTACCATGGTAAATGGATACCTTTATATTGGAGGTACCAACATACCTCTGTGTCAGGTATCTCTGCAGTGGCTTTGTGTGCATCTCTGGTATTGTGAACTTGGCTTCTGGGAAAATGAGCCTTGTGGAAAGAGGCTTTTTTTTTTCTGGGAGTTTTTTTGGTTTTGTTCAAGGGTGTTTTGAAGTGGGGGAAGGAGGTGGTTTACAGGTTTATTTTTGGGGATGGGGTGTTCGTTGTTGTCATAGTTTGCTCTGAAGTTACAGTCTGTTGGCAGACATCGCTGAAAGCATGGCAAAAAGCAGAATGTGGGCAACCATTTTGGAGAAAAGGAAGCAAGTTTTCATTGGTCCTGTTATGGAACAGCTTGCATTTACAAAGGAATACTAAAAATTGTAATTAATGTTTTAAAACTTCGGGGTAACATAGATTGGCACAATTAATTAGTTAAACAATTCATGTAGGTTGCCAACACATGGTAGGTTTGTACATCAGCCTTTATTCCTTTTGTGTTTCAATGACTTTATTAGCATAGTCAGGCCTGTGAACTGTTACTAAGATAGCATGTGTCCATTCATGTAAAATGGATTTACCAAGCATTTTTACCCCATAGTTCTCTAACCGTATCTATTATAGAAAAAATAAACAGCCAACAACACATTTATTATCAGGAATAATTATTGGGCAGTAGTTTTTGTAGTTGTCAAAAAAACTGATCAGATTTGCCAAGAAAAGAAAAAATAAAAACTTAGCAGTCAACAGCTACTTGCAGGACACAACTAGTTTCTGTCACTGACAATGACCTTGTCTTTTGGTTGAAAATTACAAACTGGGAAATTTTCATTCATGTTGCTGAGTCAGTCCCTTCTCATTTTGTCACCCATTTTGTTCTCTTACCTCTGTCTTTTTGCTTAGCTCTGTTTTTTGCACTACTACTCATTTGATTTTGAGTATCATACTGTCCCATATCAGATACCATATGCTTTGCACCAGATCTCTGTTCTATAAATAGCCCAGAGTAATAATGCACAGGTCAATCTGCAAAACCAACCCGTGACTGATTTGATCAGGGCTCAGTTTAGTTGGTCAGTGAAATTCAATGGCAGTGATAGGCTTTGTTTTGTGTGAACATGGAAGATCATCTCACGGCCCGATTACCCTAACAGCCTGCTAAACCTGTTTTGGCCATATAGAGCTTGTCAGATTTTATTTTTTAAATTTTTTATTAAAATTTAATTTTTGACCTGTAGCTCTGTAAATTATATTGGTGATACCATACAATAATGTTAGGATAAGGGAGTTTGTGCTGAAAGCAAAGCCTCTCTGTCGGACTATCAGATTGCACAATTTCCCACTTGAGAAATGCATGCTTCTTTTATTGCATGAAGATGAAATTCCTTCTATTTTACTTGCAGACAGCTAGTTTATGTAACATGTCACTTGTGATTCCAATTTATGGATGTTTGGCTTCCGATCATGGCTGGATACAGCTTTTCTGATGAAATGAAAGTGGATGTTATATTGTATGAATGACTGTCTTGTAATAGGAAGCCTCTGCTATCGACTGCAATTCTCCAATATGGTGAAAGCTCACTTCTCCAAAAATTGCCATTGTTGTCAAACTATACACTTAAAAAACAAAAATCAGAAGAGGATGTTGTATTTATTGTACAAGTCTACCAAAGAAAATCGTGTCTGTTCCTTTCCTTAAGTTTAGGAGCCTGTTTTTCAAGATGGTATATAATTGCTCAATGACTTTTCTTTTAAGCTGAACTCTAAAATTACACAAGCAATTTGTTTTTCTAGAGTACTAATAATTCTCGACCCTTATATGCCATCTTGAAAAACAGTGCTTGAAAAAGTGTTTTAGTAGGAACAGAAGTCAGAACCTGGAAGTTGAAGACAAGCCCTAGCTGCCATCAGTGGTATGTGTGGAAGTAACAGTAGTAACAAATGAAAGGACTGAGGATCATGGTTGCTCTTGATGGCAAGTTAACAGCTGCCTGACTGTGTATGTCTTCTCAGAAAGCTGAGAAACAAGCTTTTAAAAATGTAGAAAAATAATTCTATGCAAGTAATTTTATGACAATATTTTGTGAAAAATTACAGGTTTTATTTGATAGTGAGGGTTTTTGTTTTGGTTGGGTTGTTGTTCTCCATGCTGTGATGATATGGGACATTGAGCATACTGAGCATTGTTTATGTGGTGATACCTATACCCCACTGTGGCAGAAAAGAAAATGAACGGTGGGAGGAAAAGGCAGAATATCTCTGCTTCTGCAGGTATTACTATACTAAAAATGAGGATTCCAAGAGAAATTAAAAGTGCCCAACTGCTGTGAGTAAGGTTAAGGAGCCCAAAAGAAATGCTGTGCTTATGAGATTAGACTGCTTTTGGAACTGATGCTAGCTTAACTGTTTCTCTGGCGTTATATTGTACAGCATAAATGTCATAGGTATTGATGCAACTTTCTGCTATCTACTTAAGATGTCCCATGGTTGGAACTTTATATGATAGGGAAAATTTCATAAATCACTTGCTGTACAGTAGGATAGACCGTAAGTGTTGAGAGTTAAAAAGGAGTGAGATAAAGGTGTACAGAATTTATCACCTTGACGAACTTGAGTACTAAACTGAAATTATTCAGTTGAAAAATTAAGGCTACTTGTGTTTTAGCTTTACAGCTGTTAGTGCTTTGTTACAGCTTTGTTAGTGCTGTCGTATGTGTACATTTCTGTTTACACTAGCACATTTAAGTCAAGCTGACTTCAATATACAGCAGTCCTCTGGAGAACACTAGTCATTTGATACAGACTAGAGAGATCTGCTTCATTTTGGAACAGCTGAGAAAGAAAATAAAAATAAGCAGTGAACATTGAATTTGAAGCATGCTTACTCTAATAGAATGTGTGACAAGTTGTGTAATCTTTTTCATCACTGTATTTTTATGTATCATGTTGACAAGAACTTTTGAGAGATGGTCAATATTATTCCCATACCAACACAAAAAATCTGAGTGTGATGTTATAACTTTCTGAAACAAACTGCTGAGTATTGTTAATAAAAATACATGTAAGGTAATAGGAAAATAAATGCATTAGCAAAAGTCCTAGGTTAAGGCTTGGTACTTGATTTATTTCTGAAATATTTTAAATTGGTGACTGTGTGGAACTATAATGAAAACAGCGATTAAACAAGTGTATGCTTCTGCAAATCGAGTTTTATTATTCCTTGTCCTGCTCCTTCCTAGCTTTACCCAAAATACAGCTCTGCTAGAGAAGTCTGTGGTTAAGCATTGTTATATCAGTAGGGAGTGGTTCACTGAAGTAAGTTTCCAATCAGCTGAAAGTGCTAGGCCAGATCTTGCTGTCTTTCAAAGTAACTAAAGACTGGGGAACCTGAAAATAACTTACAAGGAGCAATCTGGGCCTTTGATGTAAAATGGGCCTTCTGTGAAGGATTAAGTGTACAGATTCATCTTCATAGAATGGTTTGGGTTGGAAGGGACCTTAAAGATAATCTAGTTCCAAACCCCCATCCTGCCATGGGCTGGGACACCTCCCACTAGACCAGGTTGCTCAAAGCATCATCCTGTCTGGCCTTGAACCTGCCAGGGGAGGGGGCATCCACATCCACTCTTGGCAACCTGTGCCAGTGTCTCACCACCCACACAGGAAAGAATGTCTTCCTAATATCTAATCTAAATCTACCTCCCTTCTATTTAAAATCATTGCCCTTTGTCCTATCACTCCATGCCCTTGTAAAATGTCCATCTCCAGCTTTCCTGTAGGCCCCTTTCAGGTACTGGAGGCACTTCTGTCTTCCCACAGAAGAGCACTTTCAGTGTTGACCATTCTTTTCTCCTTGAGGTATCTGTCTTTCTGGTATATCATAGTCAGAATAGAGACTACTAAGAACAAGTGGCAATACTGTATCTGTTAGACCAGCCCAGTTTTTGCCTCTTAACCTGGGAAGGATTAGTGAACTGTTAGGGTCACCAAGCTGCCTTATTACTATCAATTACAGTATGATTATTGCAGTAGATATGATACCTAGAAAGGAGGCTTGCAAGTGAATTGATGTCAGCTGAAAGTCATCCCAAATGTAGATGCTGATACCCTAGGTATCTGAAAGCTGTAAACTTGAGAGAGTTAACATTGCTATCTTAAACTCTTGTCAAGTGTGCTCACATTAACTGCAATGTTGACTGGTACTTGCAGTACTAGACCTGACTCACATAGATTTTATGTGTAAAAAATTGTGAATCCACATACCTATTTGGTTTATAGCTGTATAGTTATACCTGAAATACAGAGCCTTACCAGCTGGGAAGCCTGTTGCTGTAGTCGAGTAATTATACAAAGGTAAAGACAGATTTTTTTTATTTATTTTTTTTTTCTGCTCCATAAGGAATTTGTGGTGGCTTCACCTCTGCTTAATGTAATGTCCTGAAACCCAGAGTGATCCCATCAACTTTAGTTGCACTGTTCATATCAGTGGTAGCTTAAGCAAACCTTTACAGGAGCAGACACTGATGCAGCAAAATTTTGAAGTAATGTTGACATTAATGTTAGCATATTACTGCTTCATGTGTACTACATCAGAAAAGTTATGAGGCTGACCTTCATATAGAGTTAAAAGTTGTCTTTTTATGCAAAGTAGATAAAACAATGCATCACTATATTTAAAAGGAGGTTAAAAAAAAAAGTAAAAAGCCAAATAGAAAATGAAACCAATTCAATTCCAAGATGTCTGTATTGACCATAGATCTAACTAGACATATGATTTACATTTTTATACTTGGGTTATCAAGCTATAAAATGTCTCTTTCATTTCTTCTATAATGCACTCACACAAATGTTACTTGTATTTTATTAAACTTGGACTTGCTTCTGGTCAAAATAAAGTACTGTCAGTGTAACAAGTACCATTGCAAAGATACTCAAGCATTAGTTGAAATAAACGGATTTGAATCTATAACACCAAATCTTCTGTTCTTCACTGTCTGTTCTCAATTTTGATTATTTAATGTTATGATTTCTGTTCTGGGGTTTTTATTCTGAAATTAGAGAGTATAGGCTTTTGCCTTCAGCACCTAGATGGACCCTGTAGTTTCATTACTGAAGGCATTCTGACTTGACAGAATGGCTTTACCAATGGGAAAAGAAAGGGTTGCCCTGAGGTTGAGGAGAGTTCAGCTCAGACAAATAATGGTTGTCTTGAAGCCACCTGTATCAAAATGCTTTTTATTTTTTGGAGTGAAAGAATATTGTCATATTGTGAGAAAGGGAGAGGTGGGAAGAACTCCCAATAATTGAAATTGTACACTTCACCTAGACAGAATTGATTGAGAATTTGGCTGCTGTGGGAGAAAGTTAGGAGTACCCCCACATTCCAATGCTGCCTGCGTTCAGGCAACTCAAATACAACTCAGCTGTAAAAGTTAAAATGGTAGTCATGTAATATTAATATGAAAACAAATTTTTACTTTTCACACAGTTCCTTGAATTGATTATAATAGATAAACAATTTCACTTTTGATTACCTTTGGAGTCAGAATGCAAAGGTTGTGTTTCCACAAGCTCTCTATTGGTCAGTCTTTCTTGGCTTGTCCACCCTGTCAAATGTTTGCTGGGTGTCTGTTATGTTGATGGCTGTAGGCTGTGTGAACTGCAAAGAATTTTTAAGATGGAAACAAGGTGGTAGCAATGGGCAGCCCATACTTAGCAACACTGTGTCCTCTGTGTGTCAACTTCTAAAAATGTTTATGCCATATTTGTACGGAGTATTGTTCACGAGATATCTGGAGTAGTTTCTAAAACATGTTAGTATATGAACTCTGAGTAAACTTAAAATACTAGAAGTGTATTTATTCATGTAATAAAGTAAATGCATTATAGCTTTGTGTTCTTTTTCTGTATTTTCTACTACGCATGTCAGCTTTAATTTACATTTCTTTAAGGCTAATTTGAATTATGGCTGAAGTTAAATTAAAATTCTTCATGTGGAATACTCAAATTTGATCTCATAAATAGAAAACTTCTAAACCTGAGTAAACACTGGTTTCTACATTGGCTTTTCTCTTAAATATTCAACTGTTTACTTTCCGTTCAAGAAAGCATTATTATATTGCAGTGACACATTAAGCAACTTGACAAGAGACTTGAACAATTAGCTCATGGTTACCTTCTTCAGCTATTGTTATTAATGAACTATGAAAAAGATGCACGTTAGTAGCTGAAAAGTTGGAAAAGATATAGTGCTTACACATTCTCCCTCTCTTTTAATGTTATACGTTTCAAGAATTTTTTGATTTTTTTTTTAAATGCCAAAGTTGATGCTATGAATTAGGTGATCTTGGGAATCTTATTGGCATTTAGAAATTCTTAGCTAGTACTCCAAATGTATTTCTTTCACAACGTCAGTGAATAGTGTAATGGAGATGTTAATTAACGTTTACATCTTTGGGTGATATGTCCCCTGAATAAAGTATTTAGTGTGAAAGCCTGTAGTTGGATAATGTGGGGATAGCAGTTAAAGACTATTGCTTTGGGCCTCTTGCAAACAGTCCATCTAAACAGATTAAATTTTCTTTCCTGGGTGTTTCTTTGTTATTAGGTGTCAGGAGTATAAGCCTCAGATCTTATACAGGAATGTATTTCATCAGCTAATCAGCTAGGTTTTGCCCTAGTATCATCATAAGGGTTCTTGCCCAACATTAGTTGTCTGTTATTTAGAAGCTTTCTTTTCATTTAAAATTGAAATTTATTCATGATCTTTTTGATACCCGACCGTTGTTTCAATGTTATCCTTACTTTAAATAACTCATTATCTTCTCGTAGTACACAGAAAGGGCTAGCAGCTTTCTGTTAAATGCAGTCTAATAAGGTGTGACAAACTCCTGAGTTAACATCCTAGTAGTCTTTTTGAAGACAGTAGCTTGTTACAGTCAGGGTTGATTTAATTGCAACATTTGAGTTCACCTAAGTAGACTTTAAAAATATCTTTCCCCTTTCCTGAATGCAGACTTCCAAGTAGGCTTATAATCACAAAGCAAAATAGTTACATCCTTAAAAGAACAGGCAATAGCATTATGCATTATGTGAGTTACATTTTATGCATCTTAAAGAAAATAACTTCAGAAAACCTTTTCTATTTCACCATATTATAAGTGTTTAGTGGTTCAGTTTGTCCTTTTTTTTTCCTTTTTCCCTTCTGTTTGCAAATCACGAGCAAGCCTGAGTTCTATTAACATTATTTTAAATATATTACCAATAGCATAATCCAGCAGTTATTTTTCTGTTCATTCACTGGTACCAAACTTGATATACAGGTAAGAAATAAATATACTGAATAGTATAAGGAAACCTATGAGATGACCAAAGCAGGAAATTGTGATCACCACTTGTAAGATAATTTTAAATCCAAAGTTCTGGTAATAAAATCTGTAAGGCCTATAAAAGCCCTTACAGTCAGATACTGGGTATAGATGGTAGCTTCTAATAATTTTTCTGGGAGATCACTGGGAAAATGTTGATTTGGTTGCTAACTATATGCATTTTTTTTCAAAATTAAATGTTTGTGTCTTTTCTAAATTGTTTCTTATGTGGGATTCCCAGTGAGTGTTTGATTTTCAAATCTTAAAACAACTTAAAGAAAGAAAAATCCTGTAATGACTTTAGCAAATTAATGCCTTCAAAGCTTTATATGTGAGGAAGAAAGGTTTGTCCTGTCCTATCAGTTTGGTAACCCTCACAAAATCAAAAATAAAGAGTAAAACAGAAAATATTTTCCGTTTCTGTTAAAGCTCTGGTATACTCTATTTCTGTCAAAACAAACAAAAAAAGCCTACAGAATATTTTCTATGAGTATTAAAAAAGCTGCAATTCATTTGTATTCATTTAATCTTGATGCTTTTCTGTTGAGATAACACAATACATAATTTGACAGCATTTGTTTCTGATTATACTTTCCTGGATAATGGCAAACAGATCCACCATCATCTGTTTGTTTAATTTATTTATCCTGCATAAATGAAGGCCCTGTTGTCATAAGCATCTACTTTGTTTAGTGTTGTATGTGTTTATGCAGATTTTTATTTTGTACAGTCAAGAATCTAAAGTGTACTTACGAATGTTTTTTCATTGCTTTTTGCATCTTGGATGTCTCTCAGGAGGCATTAATGATATATAGAATTATCTAGTTACAAATCTTCTCGTACAAAAATACAATTATAATTTTGATTAGCTTGAAAAGGAATATTTTGTTGCTCTCAGAAATCACTATCCAGACACTTCAATCAACTTTGGGAGCTTTTCTGTATGTGCTCTTTTCCCAAATTGGGCTCATGCATCTTTCAGGCAGATGAGCAATTTTATAAATTTTTATAAATGGCTGAATGCTTTAATGGATCTGTCATGCACAGTTTATTTTTTAAATGTTACTGATTTGTGAACAAAACATTAATAACTTGTATCTAGCAATTATAAAGTATTTCTTTTAGTAAGGCTGGGTCAAATCAGGCTTTCTAAATTAGAATAAGTTCCGGAAAGTGAGAGAGTGGTGGAGAGTGCCAGAAGCAAGATGATTTGGTACATGCCACAAGTTTTGAGCATTCCTCTCTGCCTTCCCAAGTTACAGATATAAAATATTTTTACCTGGAATAGTGATTATTTCTTTCTTTCCTTTTTATCCCGTTGCATGCTTATGCATTGTGAGAGTACACACTTCAGGTTTTTCAGCTTCGCAGGGCTGCTGCATAATTCCACCAAGAGAAAGACAACACTGAGGCAAACAAATCCATTGATTTGATTTATCGTCAGTGACTTAACCACCTCTGTTCACCTCCTGTAGGAAACCCTGTATCTGCCCTGCCCGTGCACAAATTCAAGAAATAAGCATTAGGATAAATGCTTCAAACCTGAAAAGAAGCTAATAACAAAAATAAAATGCATAAATCTGTCTTAAAAAAAAAAAAGAGAAAAAAATATAAAAAATATATAATGTAAAGCTCGTTTGAAGGTAGCACCTCCAGTCTATTGGTAGTATTTTGTTGTATAATGTGACACTGACTGGAGAGGTGACCAAACCACCAAAGCTTGAGAAAGAGCAGACTCCCACAGTGTTTCAGCAGGGTCTAAGCCAACTCGCAACTGTCAAGTGTCCACAGCCAACTCTCCACCTCATGCTTCTACACCTCCATCTCTCCACTAGGACGACTATACAGATCAGCAGATGCCTCACAACACTACACCAGTCCTCCCTACCATGCTGTGGTGCCGTGTCACTTCTCCCTGCCATGCGGCACAGCACCAGCCCTCCCTACAACAGGGCAGCAGGGTAGAAAAACCCTCCTGTAGCTCTCCCCATGCGCCTTTTGCTGGCCGCACTTATGCTGGCAAAAATTTTAATTTCTGTATTTCAAAATGGCAAGACTTGATGTTCAAGGGCTTTGTGTAGCTTGCCGTGTGCAGGAAGGCCCGGCAGCACAGCACCAAGAGGCAGGGAGGAGCAGGGCAATGCCACGTGTCATCTGCCGGTCTGCATGGAGTGGTCCCAGCGTTGTAGAAGTGCCTGATGGAGAGCTGGTGGGAGGAGTTGACAGAGGATAGCAGGTGGCGGTGGGCAGCAGATGGTTGTCCCTTTCCACTTTCAGCAAAGCAGAGCATGCTACACAGTATGTAAAATCCAAACTATTTAGAACAGGTAGTTGTTACAGGTTTTGCTTTTATGTGATGGAGAGCATGCTGCTAGTTACACCTATATAACATACTGCAAATATGTGCGTGACATTCAGGGATGCAAATTTCCAATCTCTGCTGATTTTTCTGGCTTTGGAAGCTGGAGTGAGTGTTGCTATTGTTAGAGAGGTGTGTGGGGATTTGTGGCAGTTGAGTTTGGCTTTGGTTTGTACTGGCGTTTTAAAAAATATAAGCTAATTTCTTTTACTGCTAGGTCAGGATACTTTTCCATAATATTTTCTGGGTCTGAAGAAAGTAATCAGAGGAAACATTAATTTGCAGGCAAAATGTTGATTCTTTACTAGGGACCTATAATCTTTAGTAGGTAGAAACCTTTCAACAACTCTGAAAGAGGATATCTGGCCAAGGTCTCTTTTTTCCCTTCATTTGAAGGGCAACACAGCTAATTTAGAAAACAGAGTTGACATTCTTTGTAAAGGTGCTGCTTGTGCACAGCTATCAAAATATCAAGCTTGTGCTTTAGATTTGGTAGGATAGGCCTCAGTTTGCTGTCTTACTCCATTTCTGCCTCATTTAATTGCAGAAGAGACCCAAATCAGTTGTGTTTAGATGCTTGCAGGTAAGGAAGCCTTTTGAAGAGAGCCCTTCCATGCCTAGTGGATTTTTCCGATGTCCTCTGTCTATACTGAGCAAAGCGATTACCTGTTCAGTCCAGTATTTTATTGTATTAAGTGTAGGATTTGGTTGCCGATGCTTTTTCTTTAAGAATTTCTAAGTGTTCTGATCAACTAATTCATTGTCATTGCCTCTAGGGAATGCAACCTGTACAATGGCTGCGTGTGAAGGGAGTACTTTATAAGAGTGGGGAACCTTTCTGGGTAACTTATGTATCCAGTAATCTTATAGGCCAAAATACCATTAAAGTTTTCTTTCTGACAAAAATGAAATTGTACATGTCTTTTATTTTAAAAGCCACTTTAATAGATCATGCTTCAGATTGAAAAATCAGTATTGATGGAGAAGGTGAGTTAAAGGAGAATAAGACATAAGATTTCTAACTTCCACTGGTGTATATGTGTAGCAGTTGTACTTGCTGCAGCTCCACAGAGTAGCTGTGAGCAACTTCCCTTTGCCTTTTGCAGCATTTTCTGTACTTGTAATACAGTATTTCTAGTCAGAAAGGTGCTTATGTTTAATATTTTAACTTCATAAAGTTTCTTTTAAAAAATATATGCAATTCCAATGGAAAGTGATGGTGCTTTAAAATATGATTCAAGTACAATTAATTCATTTAAATGAGAATTGAAAGAAATTAGTCATACTCAAGGATCTTAGTCCTGCAGTCTGTTCCATAAAGTAGTTCCAGCTGTGTAGAAAAAAGATATACTAAGTGCAAACAAATGTAATGATACTGAAATCAATGTCCTTTAGCCCTGCAGAATAATTCAGAACAGATGTTAGTCTTAATTTTTTTTTGTTTACCTATTGCAATTTTTAACTGAAGGAACCAAGAGTAGATTATGCTCATGAAAGGAAAAATGAAAATAATCCAAATTTACATTTGAGTCTAAACTATTGCTGTCCTTGAATTTATTTGAAAACACTGTTTGAAGTGTGTTCTTCTTATCTGTAATGCTCTTCCTTCTGTTTTTATATTGGCAGTTTAATATTAATTATAGGAAATAGATTTTGTGCTACAAACTGTAATATGTGAAAACAGCATTGAAGTGTACTACAGGACAAATTAAAATATGTGTATCTAGTTAGAGTGTTATTAACAGGACCTTAAATATTCTCTTTTGACATATTCGCTGTTGTTTTTTCTTTGAAGGAAAGTTAAATATGCTCTTAGCTGGATGCCAGCTGTGAATGTAAATGCATGAAATGTAAAATAGATTGACAGTGCCAGGTATGCTGGAGCACTTTTTTTTATGTGTACTCCTGTAGTACAGGTGATTAAATTTTGAAGGTAATTGATGATTATTACTTTAGAACTGAATGGGTTATTTCTATAGAGTCTTGTAAGTGTTGCTAGTTGAGATAATTTTAACTGAATTTAGAGCTTCAACAAGAACTGTGAGCTTGTTTCTTCTTCCCTTTCCTTATATCCCCACCTTTTTTTTTTGTTTTGAGATTTTTGAAGTGTTATCTATTTCAACTTTGTTTCCTTCTGAGAGTGGGCTACTTAAGCTGTACATGTCAAATGTTACATATTCTAAAATGCTATGACTTGACTATGAATGACAGTAAAATAACAGCAGCTATAAAAATGC
The DNA here is from genome assembly GCA_013398125.1 of Aegotheles bennettii. Lineage (NCBI taxonomy): Eukaryota > Metazoa > Chordata > Aves > Caprimulgiformes > Aegothelidae > Aegotheles > Aegotheles bennettii. Next base: position 82,059 of record VZRW01013753.1, on the reverse strand, counting down.
AATTAAAAGCAAGTTTCCTTTATTTCAGTGGGATATAGTTTGGGAGTTTTTCAAAAAGGTGTTAAATTCTGTAAACTGTTTGCAAATATCAAATAGTAAACTATTCTAGCCCATTTGTTGGTCATGCTGTCAAGTCTTGATATGGACAATCACTTGCATTCCACTGTGGTGTAGTGGTTTTTGTTTGTCCTCTTTGATACTTTCAGAAAGCCTAGTAGAAGGGAGGGTTTTGTCCTAGTATAAAATAGTTTCATTGACTGAAAAGGATCTGTGATGAAATGACTTGTATCACTTGTAGGGTATCTAATTAAGCTGGCACAAACTGGGTTGAATTTTAGCAACCTGGTTTATGTCAGAAAAAAATCAAACCCAAAAAAAACCCAAAAAGCACACCCTCACCCGGAACTGTATGGTTTGTTATGAAATCTTTGAAAAAATGTGGCATATCATTTTGTTTTCAGTCTGTTTTGCAATCAGTTCTCCTTTAGGCAGATGATGTTTTATTTCAACTGCCTATTAACTAGGCCCACAGGGTAGAGTCACCACCTATTCCAACATATTGGCTGCCTCGCAGTTTCTCTGTGATGTGAAAATTGTAGCTCGCACAGCACTCCTGCGATACACAAGCAGCAGCATGAGCTGTGAGGCAAGTCAGAGGTGGGTACAGTGATCTAACTGCATACTAGTCTGTACAAAATATTTTTTAACTCTAAGGTCCCTGTCTAACCTGTCTTGCAAGTCATGTTGCAGGTGCGTACAGGTGCATTGCAGGTGCATGTTTTTTGGTAATGCATCCCTGCAGAATGTTTCTGTAAATCCACTTAAATTCGTATTCCTTCTTGTCATAAAAAGGTAAATACAGATGAGGCATCAGAACCCCGCAAAGAAAGTTACATCCCTGCATGCGTACTAGAGATAAGTAGTGGAGGAGAAGCAGAAATTGTTTCCTGTCTTCACTCTCCTACTTCCGGCTGTATTCTTCAGTGTCACGAGAAACGGATTTTCTTGCCTCTTATATTTTTGTCCAAAAACGTGTCCCTGAAGCTGAAACCCTTTCATCGCTATGGAATGGGCTACAAAATCCCAGGGAACCCAATTGATTCCAGGTTTCAGTAGTAAAGGAGAAAGAATAGAGATGATGGTGAAATAATTCTTGGAAAAATGTGTATCAAAGGGGATCTTAATCAGTACAATCTGGAGGGAGATGAGGGACAAGGATGAGAGTTTGTTTTGCAGGAAACGCAGAGGGAGATCATAGCAAAAAGGGATGACTGGTAGAATAACTCAGGTCAGACTAGAAACATAGTTCTGATACAATTATTTTAAACTTTGAGGTGCATTTGCTTTTTTAGTTTTATCTTTCTGCATAAAGATGCATTTCAAGAAGAACCAGCAGTATTTCTCTTAATTTCTTAGAGTATTAATCTGTCAGACATCTAAAAGCCAATTCTGATTTGCTGTAAAGGTAAAAGCAAATTTGCTGATAATATTTATATACAAATACAATATATACCTGTCTGCTTTAGATAGCTGGACAGAGCTTTGGAATGATAAGGTTACGCTGGTGTTTCTGACTAGTAGGTGATATACTAATCTAATTGGTAAAATACGTCTCTCGAAAATATTTGAGTGTAAATGGAATTATTTAAGTATTAGATGTAAATATAAACAATCTAGTAAGTTTAGTGTTTCTGATCAGAGGCATATTTCAAAATAGCCAGTCCAGAACTATGAGCAATTTTGGTTGTTTGACAGTAGCACGTACATTTATTTAATTGACTGTTTTATTCAAAGCCATGTTGTGTAAAGTATTATATAATGCTTTTTAAATCATTCAAAGAGTATCTTGCCATTATTACTGAATGTTCAAATACAACTTTGTGGATTGCTGCCAAATATATATGTATTAACTCTGTTGCTCTCAGCAATATTACACAGGAAAACCAGTAATATTAGATTTATGGAAATTTTTCTTGAATTCCAATTACTCTTTTATTGGTTTGTCCATGTATAAAATAAGATAGATGTTTAGTATGTATCTTTTTTGAAAGAATAAGTTGTTTTAAAATTACCAAAATGAGCATGCCAATTCTCTCCTTCAAATTAGCTACAGAAATGCACTGTGTGAAGAAATGCATTAAGGCTTTTATGAGCAATACGCTTGCTTTTATCCGGCTTCATAAGAAGCATTACTGAAAAGTGCTGAAATGGGCATTTGTGTTTTCTTTCATATTTAAATACAACTAAGTTGCTTCAGGACCAGGGTCAATATCTCTGACCAGGAGTTAACAGCTGCTTCACTGTGTCTCATGAAAGCAACAGTTGGCTGGCTGGCACCCAGACCTGGCCAAGCACAGCAAATGTAGAGGGAGATGGATTAACGTGACTGCTAATAATGACCTGCAAATATGATTTTCCTCCTTTGCATAAGACTGAGAAAGTGCAGGCACTGATTAAAATACTTAGGTTAAGCTGTAAGAAATCAAAGAGATGCAAACTGGCTCATTTCTAGTTCTGGGATAAAGAGGCTCTGGGATGATATAAAATGCTGGTTTTCGCTGTTTTTCTGCATGGCTTTAGGGGACTAGTAGTTGTCAAGGAGAATTGAAATAGAGTGATTGATGTGTTAAGGTAAAAAGTCAGTGATGTAATCTTTGTCCCAGAAGGCATGTTGTTACTTGGTATATTGCCTGGTTTACAAGGAAAGGCTTACAGTGGATTGATTATGTATGAGGAAGAGTAAGCCAGAAGAATTAGCCAAGAGAGTATAGTATTCATCGAGACAGTTTCCTTTTAAAATTGAACCAGAAGAAATCTATGCAAGTGATGATAATGAAAATCAAATAACCTTAGGGTGAAACATAAGTGAGAAATTTATTGTGTGAAAACAAGAAGAAATAAGCTGTCTTCATATTCATTTCAAGAAGAATGTGTGTTTCCAAATATACATGGATCTATGTAATGCTTGTACCTTCTGTGTTGGGACACTTGGCAGACCACACTATTGGATATGATGGTATCTAGAGAGTAGTTTGAAAAATCATTAAGATGGTATTGTTGCTTTCACATTGTGTATCCTTCTAATGCAAATTACCATTTTAATTCTAACTTCATCATTTGTATGAATTATATCATGTGGATATACAAAGTTGTCTAATGCAGCATTGTGATTTTTGTTCTGTGTTGCTGGAGTTTGTAGTGGTAGGTGGCTGTCTTCCAAGATTTATTTGTGGAGAGAGGAAAAAACAAAACAAGACAAAATAAAATTAAAAAATCAAAACCCCAAAATGAAAAACTTTGTATTTAAAGAAAAAAATTAGGTAATAATACATCTAATGATTCCTATACCAATTACGTTATTTCTTCCTGTTTATGTCAGTGGGACTTCTTTTATATGAAACTGTCTAATTTTATGTTGAAAGCTGGTGAGTGATGGGTGTTTTTAATAAATTGTACTTTGATCAGTAAAACTAAGCCCGGTGACTTTTGCTGGTTTAGGAAAGATAAGACAAATTTGAGTATGAATGGAACCTTCATACTCAATAGTTGAGCAAAAATTAAAGTACAAGACATTACAAATATAATGAATTTCTGGCAAACATTTATAATTTCTCTTGGACATTTTAAATTTTTCTTTTTCTGTTCAGCAATCTGGTGTAAGAAATTAATTTTTAATTGGAGCATGTCCTAGAGGAAGAGAGGATTTTTTTTTTTAGCTTAATTTTACTTTCAGCTTCTTAAGTTGTCTTTGAGACCCATCTTGGTTTTCTTTTCTTGATATTGGACATCTGTGAGTGTATTTAACTCTGAAATCTTTCTTGTCTGCCTGGTGTTTTGATATTGTGCAGTAAATGTGCTTTGCCAGTGTCATAATCTAATTTTATGTTTGTCTTTTTCAATCATTTTTCAACATGGAAACCAACATTGTCTTATCTAATTGAGCAGAATTAACTTGGCCTCCTTAAAATTCCTGTTGGCTCTGTATAATGGTCTCATTCCAGGGAAAGCATCTCATTCAGAACTTTGCCCAGAAGTACCTCTAGCAGCTGGAATGCTAACCCAGCAGATAAGATTATGCATTTGAGAAGCTTCATGCTGAATGGTTATCGCTGTTATTGGTATCCAGCGATATTCCACAGGCACAGAACATCTTATGTTAACATCTTATTGTTAACATAATATGAACAGGGAAAAAGAGATTTCCTGTGGGAATGTTCTAAGGTGAGCCTCAAGATTTGCATACATTTGTGCTTGTTCTGCATTTCAAACTTCTACACGGTTCCCTAGCACTGTGGTCGGATCTCCTGCCTTGCCAGCAGATTATTGTGCAGCAATTGGAAACATTCACTTTGTGGTGCCTCAAAGCACATGTTAACAACTCCAATGTTTCAACAGTAAGACAAATGTTTGTTGGCTGTGGGATGCAATGAAAACAAGATGTGTGTAAAGTGTAACATACTCTAGTGGCACAACACAAACAATGAATAGTAGGGAAAGTTTAAATTGTTTTTGCACAATTTGTTGGAGAAGGTTAGTGTCTTCCACTTACACCCATGTTTTATTTCTGTCAAAGACCTGCTGTCTGGGGAATATGGCTATTACTTGAATGACCATGTATTTCGTTGTTCCTTTTGTTTTAATGGCCACTGCAGTTTTAGCTTCTGTTTAAATCTCTGTTCTTTAGAGGTTGCAAACCTTAAGAAAATTGTTTCAGGTGGGCATGCCTCAGGTAGGTCACTACAGGAACTAAGACAAGGCATACGTTTTTCTTAAGCCTCATTCAGCAGAATGAGAAATCTAGGGTTTATATTTTCCCTGCAGTTTATAATACCTTGAGTGTCACTATACTGCTCTTACAGCAACTCATCTACGTATCATACATTGGAAAAAAGTTAACAGTATAAGTGCTTTTATACTAATAAAACTGCTCACACTGAAGTGATACAGTCTTCTAAAGGGGTTTCCTTAGTTGTTTAATGCAGGATAAATACTGAGGTGGCTCATGTTAGGCTTGTTGACCCTACATTGAAGTGGGAGGGCAGCAGCTATGTAGAGCAAGTTGCTTCCATAATTTTGCTGACCTTATTGGTATTATATTAATGATTTGCCATTTCAGATTATGTTCAACATAAAAGTCAGGCTTGAAAAAAAATTGATAAATCATTAAAATAGTATGTTATGACCAAAGGGTTAAAATGGTAACATTATTTTGGTCATAGAACTGAAGTGTAGCACTGAAATTGGTTTTAATAGAATAAATTATTCAGCTTTCAGTTTGTTTTTTTAAATGTTACAAAAGAGTGACACTTCAGGATATTAGTGAATACACCAATATAGCAGCATAGCATAAATTATATTATAAAGTAAGTCAATAAATGAAAGGACTTGCACTTGGTGCACTTGATCCTTAAAACCAGTTATCACTGTCACAATGTTTCCTCACTCATTATGTAAACCTGTTTAACTCTGCTTGTTTTGGTTTGTTGTTTTGGTTTTTTGCAGCCAGAATATAAAATGGGGATAGCAGAGATGGACAGGAAGGAGTTACCTGTGATAGGAAGAAGGGCACCAATTACTCTGAATCCTCCTCTTTTTCCTAATGCCTCAACAAGGGCTTCTTCACAGGCTCTGCTCATTTCTCACCTACTTGCCAGCACTTTCCTAGTTTTCTTTCTTGATACTGGGAGACAGCTTGATCTGAGACTGTCTTGTGATGTGATGAACTCGAGCAGTTTTTAGTAACAGACAGAAATTGCTCCCAGTGTGACAATAAATTATTTGGGTGTTTTCATTATTCCTAATTGCTGCTTTTACAGCCTTTCTGCAGGGTTGTCAGGTGTGATTTAAGCTGACTGTAGGTCATGACTGAAGCCAGAAAAGACAATGAAAAAGTAAAGGACAAGAAGCATTACAAATTCTTTACATTATCAGTGCTTAACTTTCCTCTCAGACCATTATGGTTACATAAAACGTCTTGACTTTTAAAACATGTACTTTCGTAGCAATTAATTATCCTTAGCGTATGATGCTGAATAAAGTATATTGTAATCTGTAACATATTGCTATTTTGAACACTGAACAAGAAACTACACATGTATTTCTTATCCATCCGGCATCTACCAGACTTGTAGGCTGCAGATCAAGTATAATTTCTGCATTAAATGTGGTCACACATCTGGAGCACTGCTAGACAGATGATTGTGAACAATCCATTTGCCTTGTGAGCTGAATGTTGATTTTAGCTGTTCAGATACTGGAGTCTTTTACTGCTAACTTTCAAGTAAGGAGGTGAAAGCAGGTGGTTGTCTGCACAGCTTCTAAAGCTTTGTACTTCAAGGATCATTTTGGTTTTGTTGGATTTTGGTTGTTTAACCAAATTATTAACCAGATTATTTAAAAAAAAAATAATCTGTAATGATGTTACAATATTGCAAGTGAAAATTAAATGCTAGCGGTTGCTGAACTGACCAAGTTACATAGGAGAAGAAAGTAAACCTTTGAGTAAGATACAGATTTTATTCCATTCCGTTCCATTCCTGTCTGTTCCTTAACACTTTTGCAACAGTGCTACAGTTTAAGAGACAGTCTTCAACTCGTATCTGTTTGCGTAGATGTTGTGACAGCTGAGCAGGGAATGCAGGAGAAATTAAAATAGACAATCTATTCAGGAGTCTGAATTCAGCATGTATATAGGCACAGTTGTCTTGACTGCCTTCTTACTTAGCTAAACCTAATTGCTCTTACCTCTCAGAGGTGATTGTTATTCTAGACATTAAGTCAAATTTGACTTTTAATGTTTCTTAAGGAATTATCTACTGAAACTTACAGCACAGCATCTGTATTCATGTTATATCTTTATGGTCTATGTGCTTCCTAACTGCACATTGATGAGAGCAGCCAAATTCTTTCAATAATGACAGAAATTATGACACAGGAATCTTTCTCTTCTTTTTCTTTTTTTTTTTTTAGAAACACACTATTAAACTATCCTTGAGGCTACATTTTTAATACTTCTCCAAATGTCTTGCAAGTGAACAGATGCAAGTACTGCAACAGTAAGGTAAAATAAGAAAAGAAATAAATTCCAATGGACCTTTAGGGCTGAGTTTCTTCAGTTGTCATTTTATCCTGTTGTATGATCCTGCAGTCGGCTGCAGACTCTCAGAAGCAAGAACTATATTTGTGTGTGTGTGTCTACAGAGACAAACATAACATGGTCCTGATCTCAACTGATGCATGTAGGAATTACTACAAAGCACATAAAAATATAAAGAAATGGATTGTCTCAATTAATATTAATTGTGTCTTTTAAAGGTAACTAGTAGCAATGGCTTGTATATTGTATTAGTCTGGATGAAGCTTGCCATTATGTGAGGCAGTTAGGCTCTTCTGTTCGTGAGTTATTTAATTCCTTTCTCATTTTGTGTGAGAGGTGGTACATTCTCGGAAATGCATATAGTTTTCCATGGAAATAGCTTGCAAACATTTTTGATGCTATATTTTGAAAACTGTGGTGTTCCAAATAGTAAATGATCATTTAAAGTGACTAAATGTTCCTGGTTCATGAGGTTTCTGAGGATTAATTGTTACATCCCAGGGAAACAAATTTATTCCAGTTATGAAACATGAGTCAAATTTAATTTTTGGAGGTGAAAGCCAGTAGTGTATATGAAAGCATTCAGGCACCTCCCTCTCTAGTTAATGGTTTTGTTTTCACTGTGAAGATGACAACCAAAAGGGTTAACATGAATTACTTTCTCTATGATGAGAAACTGGGAGAGAATTAAGTTTATTTCTGACATGAAATTGGGAAGATAAGGAATGGAAGCATAGTAGCAAATAGGTGACATTTTACAAAAGAACTGAAAAACTTCTGTGTGTTTCAAAAACACAACTGAGTTAAACCTTCTGGGTAAAGTAAAAAAATGGAAAAAAGCAGGCAGCTTTCTTCAAAGCAGAACTGCATTTGCTTATAAAAAAAATGCTGTAAAATTCAATTATAACTTAGTATATCTGATAAAGAACACAGTAGAAAGTAAAATCAGAATTTATTTTAAGGTTATGTGTGTGTTTATATTTGTTCTACTACATTTACAACTATCTTTGCATGGACAGTATTTCCATGACAAGTACACAATATACATACTTTTTTTTGTATATAGCTTTTAGCTCTGTAACCTTTTTCTCCATGCTTTCCACTTCCCAACGTCCACTTTGCAGCATTTGTGGTTTTTATTTGCCTGCATATTTATTGAGGAATAAACCAAACCTGTGAGCAGCAGATTGTTTTTACTGGTTTTAAAAGTACTTTTGGTTGTGAAAGTAGTAATATCTTTATTTGCCTTCATAATGATTTTATTTCTGTAACTGTTTATAGAAGTCTGTGTATATATTAAAAAAGACTATTAACTCAGCTGATTTCAAAGTTCTTTATCATCTCTGCTAATCTGTGTGCTTTAAATTCTAGTTGAAAGCAAAATTAAATAATCCCCCCCTCCAAAATTGCATTTTTTTATAATTTTTGTAAATCCCAAATATGCATATTTTAAGACCTACCAGGTCTGATTGGAATGCCTCATCACAGCTGAATGTGTTCTACTACAGATAGTCTTCTGCCATAGTACTGATCCAAATAACTTCCTAAAATTTGCTTGCAAAAGACTCTAGACCATTCCTCTACAAAACCCCTTTAGTAGCCTATTGCTTATAAGAAATACTTAAGATCTTTTTAAGGCAAGTTTCATCAGAACTCGGTATTATTACAGATGAGCTTTAAAGAAGTAATACTCTTACAGAGGTATTAAGTTGTTTCTCTTTCATACTGTGATTTTAAAGTCTTCTAAAATGTTTGCTTTTTGCCTAGGGAATGTAATAACAACTACATTGAAGTGAATTTATCAACAGCTGTTTGAATCATAGAATCATAGAACATGTCAAGTTGGAAGGGGACCCATCAGGATCATCGAGTCCAACTCCTGTCCCTGTGCAGAACACCACAGGAGTCACACAATGTGCCTGAGAGCATCATCCGAACTCTTCTTGAACTTAGTTAGTCTTGGTGCTGTGAGCACTGTTTGCCACAATCATACAAAAATAGCAAATACAAATACTGATTTTTAAATGGTGTAAAACACCAGTAAAGTAGTATGTTTATCTTTTAAACTGTCTGGAATAAATGTCTAAACGTTAATGAGATTAAAAGAATAGAGAGCTTCTCAATAGCAACTATGTAATAAGTTACATATTACAGCCAGTGTAATATTAACAGTGTAGTCTTATGTCATAATGATTATTATAGCATTTTCCCCAACTTTTGTATATTATTTTTCTCCAAAAAATGGGCTTTTAATCACACTGTCAAAGTCAGCAGTTCCATATATGGACCAATCTGGACAGTATACTCAAAACTTGAATTTTGCAAAAAATAGATTGCCAGACATTTCGGACCTTAAACTAACACATTAAAACAATTGGTGAATTCACTCTTCCATTGCCATGTATCCTTTACAGTATAAACCTAAAATAAATTAGGTTCTCTTCAGTGCTAGCTGCAGTATTCAGTTTGGCTTTGTTGTGATCATCTAATCCAAAATTTACGAAATTGTCTCAGTTTAGAACCGCCAGGGCAAGCCACAACTCAGAGACAGATTTTGCTTTTGCCACTCTCCTCGGGAAATAGAAGGAGAGCGAGGAAGAAAGGCTCAACGGTTGGAAATTAACACTATAACAGATTTAATGGCACAGGGAAAGGGAACAACAGGTGGGAAAAAAGGGGAAAATATATATATACAAATATATACAACCCGACTCCAATTACCGCCGATACAAGCTCCCGAAAAGTCCTTCACTGTAAAGCCAATGGGGATAAAAGAGAGTCCAAACCCCCCCCCAGCACCCAATGCAGTCGGATCCCACAGAGCACGTGGCAAGCTGGTAACAAAAGGCTGGGCCTCTCCTCCAGGCCGGCTCCACGTGGCTATCAGGCAGGAAAACGAGCGTGGGAGAGAGAGAGCAAGAGAAGGAGACAGAGAGCCCTGAACTTCCTGTCCTCCTGGCTTTATAGAGCTTGGCAGGAAATGGGAGGGAATACTGATGCCCAGTAGCCCAGACTCCTTTTCACAAAGGGTCCTAAACTCCACCCCTCCCTCATTGGGTCCTTGCAGCAAAAGCCATAAGATTTTGCCTGTCCCCTCAAACTATAACAAAAATTTATAAAGACAGGAATACCAACCAGATTTGTAGGTAACAAAAAGTATAACTACTTGCTATTGATCTTTCAGCTATTCTGAAGCACCAGGAAATTCAATAAAATCTACACTCTCTCCTTTTGAATACCTACAGATAGTCAGAAATCTTCATAAAATTTCTTGTTCTGTTTTTCCTATTGAGCTGACTGGATGCCACTGACCAGAAATTAGAGTTATCTACTGTGAAAGTGGTATTGGATATCTGCAACACAGTTAAATTCTTAATTCTGGTGGAATATAAGAGTTACTGTACAGGGTCAGAGCAATGCTCTATACCCTTATGCCCATGAGGCTGATAAGACATACCTAGGAAAGAGCAGAACAGGTTAAAAAAGTAGCATTGTTTATGTGAAATACCTTTTCAGCAATATGTGGCTGAGTAACTCTTTGAGACAGGAGTCCTTTCAGAACTTGGTGGTTTTTCCTTCCAGGACTTTGTTTAATTCTTTTGAACAATGCTTTGTGGCACAGAGTTCTGTTTTTAAATGTGTGTAGTGTAGACAAGTACCTGCTAGTTCACTTTTGTTTCTTTGATGCTTGTTGGTTCTTGTATTAGAAGAATTGGTAGCCAAAAGCAGGATTATCTCTACCTTTCTTCCATCAGTCATGATTTCACACATAAGGGTTGCCATCAGTCTTCAGTCACCTCTATTTTACACTGAAGACTCTTAGTCTATCTACAATTCCTATCATTCCTTGTTTGGAAATATTTTTTTTCTACCACCTCTTTTGCTCTTTCTTTATTTCTACCTATCCTGTATCTTGGGATATGGCAAAGAGAGCATTGTAGATAATAAAGGCACACAACGGGTTTGAGTGGCATAGAGAGGCTTTATATTTTCTTAGTGTTCTAATTCTTATTTTGATTACTAGTGAACATAGAGCTGTCGTTTCCTCTGTCTTTATATCTAGTATCAATTGTTTTTCTGCATAGTAGTAGCTGTCAGCTCAGTCCATCACAGATTTGAAGTTAGCCTTTTTTTTCTGTCGGTTACTTTATCTAGATTGAAATTCATCTGCCATCCAGTTATTGATGGAAGAATCTTTTTTTACTAGCCTTTCTAGCAGCAAAAAAAAAAATGTCATTTCAGTATTAACTCTTTTTTGAATCATATTATGAATAAGTTGAAAAACAGTTCTCAAATAGGTCTTTGTGGAATTCCAGTGTTGGGTTCCCTCTGAAGTGAAAACTAGCCGTTTAACTACCATTAATCTTGTGATTAGGCATTAATCCTTTCATGAAAGAAATTTCCACCCCCTAAGATTTTAGTTGCTTTCTGTTTTTATGTTTGGTAAAAAAAACCCAAACACATAGCTTCTGTAGGATGGTATATTATTCATATGTGTATAAGTTCTGTAGGGGGTTTTTTTGCACTTTCTATCAGTTTTCTTGATACTGTTGTCAGACTTTAGGAGCTGTAGTTTCACAGATCCTGCAAACACACTTCCCTTAAATACTGAGGCTGTATTTGTCCCTAATGTTTCTCTGGTGTCAGAATGTTAAGTGATAGTTTATGTGCTGTGGTTGCAATTCGGCCATTTCCTGCTAGGGTTCCTCTAAACTCCAAGTGGAATAGCCTCTGCTGACATTCTAATACTGATTGTATTACAAACTTATTTTACAGATCCTTCTGCTAATGATTAATTTCAAGATATATGTATATCTGATATATATATATATATCACCATATCTGTGATAAGTAGAAGTTGTAATGTGAAAATCACCACAAACTCTTCTGCAGTGGTTTGCAGACGCCACATAACTTGCATAGATTTCTACTATTGTCCTAACTGATTGCTTTTATACAGTATTCTTACTTTTGACAAGCTTCCCTCTTTGGAAAATAATTTATTACTAGGAATATATACATTTGCAAGCTATTCCTCAACATCTTTTTTCTGTTTTGTCCTACCTTCTTGAGGTAGGACACTCAATTTTCCAGTCATGAGGTTTTTTAATCACTTAGACTTGACTTAGAGTATAAACTTATTTTAAAAAGGTTTTGATGCCTTGCCATTTGACCAGACATCTCTCACTCTCTTTTTTTAAATTTGTTACATGTACATTCGTTGCTCTGAGACTGAAGTGTAGTTTGTTTCAAACAGAAAAAAGACTATCAAAACCAAAAACCCCTCAATGCTTCAGGGGTGCTTTTTACCCCTTCAGATGCTCCTCTTAACATTCTTTTACAGAACTTTCATATTTTGATGTAATTCTTCTTAGACTCTTACTTCACTATTCTGCAAAAATGTAGAATATAGGTAGTTTAAAAATCTGTGCAGGAGTTGCATTAAATTATTCATACCATATCTTGAGTATTGCTCAGAATCAAGTGAAAACTTGTTTCTCTTCATGTGGTATTCTTGACCATGTGCTAGCATATAACACGGTATCAAAAAATAAGTCTTTGAAATTGTATCCTGATATGAAATTTACATAAATGGCATAGGTAATGAAGTCACTGCTGATTTTGTAATGTTTCCTACCCACAAACCTTTCTAATGTCTGTCAGCATATCACACTGATACAATCCTGGCCATCATTTAGTTTGTAGCACAGTACTATTTTTTCTTGATTAGACCTGAAATGTCAGTCCACATTATTCTATACTTGATGCTAATATCTATTTTAACTGTCTTCTCCTTAACATGTAGAACTGTTCCTTTACCAGGTGGACATTATCTCTTTCACAGATAAAGTAGTAGTTGGAAGTCCCTGTGACTTCCTCCTGCCAACTTCCTGCTATGTCTGCACTTACTTGGTATCAGCCAGTAGTTACATCTCATCATTTTTTTAGAGCCCTAATACTTGTACAGAAGCATATATATATTTAATTATATTTGAGTCCTATCAGATATTTTTTTTAAGCATTCTTTACCAGAGAGCACAAGATTAATCCAGTAATGTAACTGTGGAGCCCATTTTTTTACCCCTCTGCCAAAAAAAAAAAAAAAAAGCCAGCACAACAAAGGGTTTTCTCTGTACTGTTGGATGCTAGATTGCCAAATATTGAGAGAAGTGGAAATTTCCAGTTATATTGATAAGTGACTTAACAATGGTCTTTCCTTTAGTCTTAACAAAAATGAGCAGTTTAGTGCTGCTCAGGAACTCAAATGACTGTCAGTCTTTGTAATTTGTTTTGGGATCATTTTCAAGTAGGTTCTATATGCATATGGGCTCCAAGTATTTAGCATCTTGACATCTCTTCTGGCAAACCAGTAGAATCCCAAACCCACAGGATTTGGTAACCCTGCTAAGTAAAGAAGGGTAACTGGCAAAGTCATGCCAAAACAGAGTGGAAGAGCCAATTATCCCTCATTGCTATTGTGAGTATATCAGGCTGACTCATAATAGCAAATGTTTGACTTGTTACAGTGTTTGTCTCTTCAGTGTCAGCCAATACAGTATCTTTAAGACATTCGTATTTCTATCTGATCCTTTAGAGGAGCATAATGTAAATAATTATACCTGAAAGTCCCTCCTAAGCAGACTGTCTACAAAGGTGTTGTTTTTCTCACAATCTCATCTGTCTCCTCTTTCTAACATTTGTTGTTTATTTTTACTTCCTTGTGTTATAGTCTTTATTATAAACAGTTGAATGTACACCCAGCACTGAGTTTTCCAGTATCGTGTTGCAGCTTGGCCCCAGGTGATCATGGAAGGGAAGAACACCTGTTGGTTAACCACTTCCATTTCAGTTTCTTCATGACATTCAACCAGTAGAATTAGTCCTCTGTTTCTCTTACATGTACAAGAGATTTGCATGAAATCACTTACCTAGAAAAAGAAGCATTTCAGAAATGTTTTACGAAATGTAAAAAGCTTACTTCTATTAAGGACTGCAAAAAAAAAGACATAGCTAATAGCTTCCTACTGCTCCGATCTGAATAGACTTAAATCTTCAGTGCTGACTGCAAAACAAATCACAATGAACCGAACATCCCTTTTGACTGTTTCGTCACTGTGGTTTTTAGCTTTTGTGTGTATCATTAGGTGTTACCATCACTGTGACTTAAGCTTATGGAGAGAATGTGGTGCATAAATCTTTGCTCCATTTTTAATTGCAGAGAATTCTGACTTATGTAGCTGATCTTGCAAATTCAAAAATATTCAGTACTTTAATTATGCTTACTTTATTTAAATACTAAAGGCCACAACAGGCCTGCAATTGCTAGAGTGTTAACAGCACATAATACAGCCAATTGCAAACAGCAGTCTAATTTGTTGATTTCAAGTGAGGTGTAATTATATTGCTTCATTTGCTGAGCAAATCATATGAGAGCTTCTCTAAATCAGCCTGATTGTGTAATGAAGAGCTAATTACAAATAGCAGTGTTCTTTGCAGTAAGTTTATGGTGACTGCTAGTGCCAGGTTGGCACCAGTACGACAATGGCTCATTAGTACATTTACAAAAGCAACAGTGGAACTCTGTCCAAAGCACAGCAACTGTTCTCTATTTCAGGAGATCTGAGTGATTACCTCTTTCCCCTCCATTGTTATTACTCAAAAATAAAAACAAAACAATCACTTCTGTTACTTCTTCTTGGAAGGAGCTAATTAATACTTCTAAAAAAGCCCACCATAAGATGGAATGACTTGGAAAGCATGCTTCCCAGAGTTTAGAGCAGGTAGGCTTTGAAAACGCTGTTTCGCCAAAAGCCTTCACCATTACTAACAACTGGAGGTCTGGTATCTCCTTTTGCAATTCTTTTTCTCTCATTGTATCTTCACTGCATGGAGTTGGGAGTCGTCTTGGCAGTCACAAGGCTAAAAGAGAATTTCAGATAGAATTACATTTTTGTCAGACCTGGGCTTATTAGAAGAGTTTAGCTTTTTTTTTTTTGTTGTTTAAGTTGAAACTGGTAGTGACCTGATACAACTTTCATTATTTAATTCTAAATTATGTTTACTGTCAGATGAACCAACTCAAGTGGAAAGATGAACTGGTCGCTGTACAAATTCATATTGATACCGTAAGTTCTCTAGTTTTTTCTGAAGTTTCCATTAATCTTTTGGTTTTTATTTATTTCTTTGAGTTCCATGAAGCATACTTTCTTAAAGGTACTTTCAAGCAATCGGAATAATTTATTTCTGGATAGATGTGTGTAATTGCCTGTTCGATTTTAAGCCTGAGACCCACAGTAGATTGAATGCTATTTTACAGAAAGGCTTCTAATCTATTAAATGGTGCACTGGGACTGATTTCCTATGAAATTGCCTGATTCACTTTCTCTCTTGGCACAATAGCATGGAATAAATTTCTTCTTGTATATCTCCATCCTGCTTTCTTTCTCCTGTAACACAGAATAATGAAGCTGTGCCCTCTTATTATTTCTTCTCTAATCCTGCTTAGTGACAGGTGACCCTTGATGAATGCTCTCATTTGGACAGCCACCCCAAATACAGAAATACATATTCGTTAGATGAACAGCAATGGACTTTAACTTATATGAAACAAACTTCTTTGAAAAATGTTTGATATTTAACTCCAAGAAAGTAATGGGGTTTCCCCCACAAGCTCCAAAGTGGCTCTTTACTTTGAAGTCTTCAAGTCTTGACTGTTTCTGGAGCTTGTGCATAGCGTGAAGACAATGCAAGCCAAATTTGTAGATGAGCACCTTGTGGTCAGTACTGAATTCTTGGAGAAAGAGTATAAAAGAGTTAGTAAGAAGAATATAGCAGTCACTGGTAGCTGTTGAGACTATCTGGGCTGTCTCTTTATGTAGCCTCAATAGAAGGCATGTATGTGCAGTGTTATTTTGACGTTCCAGAGATGAAACGAATACATGCAAATTTCATCTAATTATACTTTTGTAGTCATGGGAAACACAGTTTTTTAAAAAAATCACTATTTACAAAGTATTTTACCTCAACCTTGTGAAGTGCACATTCTCAACAAGAGATTATTCTAGCATAAAGTCCATTTCACTAAACAGATCTTCTGCTCCAAAACTAATGTATCAATAACTTCTAGTCAGACTATCAAAGGAATGATATTTTTATGTTTTGTGAGACATAGCCAAAATATTACAGTAAAGAATGTCATAGTTACCTTTAATATTTCTGTTTGTTCTCTGGAGAAGGGAAGTTGCAAAGGCACAGCAAAATTTTTTTCCTGAATTTATTCTCCCAGTTTTCAGACTAGACATCAGACAGAAGGAAAAGGTACTATGATTGTGTATTAACCCAGGGTGCATGTTAGCTGTATCACTCTAGAGAAAATCTGTAGACAATTAAATTTCTTTCTCCTCTCCCTTTCAACCTGACAGAATAGTACTGTCTAAATGGCATATTAAATGGTTATTGTACTGTACTGAAGTATTTCTTTCTCGTCTATGGATAGTGTTCCTGTTAATCTGCATGGTTAGAGTTAAGTAATTTCAATTGACTCCAAAATAGTTTTAACAGAACCCTGTCATATTCAGGGAAGTTTGCACTTTGGATGAAGACTGGTCTCTAATTTAGAGCTGGCTCCCAGCTTTCTCTTTTGATCTTGGATTTGCAGTCTAGTCTTCTTATCCATGCTTTCAAAGTGCACATATTCATCTACTTCTTCCCTTGATCTCTCTAACCAAGATTTGTATTAGCGATAGACCTTTCACAAATTATTCACTTACTTTGATTTCCCATTTATCTGAATTTTAAAGCTGAGTTCAAAACAAATTATTCCTTTGGTTGGGGTGGGAGAATGGAAGAGAGCAAACCACCTCAAAATGGGCTGATGCCTGAAATGCCTGCATAAATTTTTGTCTAGTTTCTTATGAGGGCCAGCACTGACACTTCTTTCCCTATGGTATTTGCATGTATCACTTTTTCTTACTGTCCTATATGATAACTAGGTCATGGTTCCTCTGAGGAAAGGACCTGTTTTTTTTGTTGTTTCTGGTATACAAAATGTGCAAATATTTCTTTCACTTTCATTTATTTTGTTAAGAAAAGAACAAATGAAAGTTTAGAATGCCCCAAAAAATTAGTAAAAACTATTTTTAGTTAGACCAAATGTAAAACAAATTTGGACACAAGCCTGTAGCTGTAAGGACTATTCGAAAATCATTGTGTGGGATGAGATGGCATTATGTAGGGGGGAAAAAAGTAATAAAAATAAGAAAAGGCTTTCTTGGTGAAATCCTCATGTAAACCAACCTAGATAAACTTGATCCCACAAAAGCTAGCATGAAAATATTGTTGAAAGTCAGAATGCTTATTATGGTACTCTAGTTTCCATATGATGTATCTGTACCATATCTTATTTTGTATTGCTTACATTTGATAAGTCTTTTAATTTTCATGCTTATGATGCTCTCTTGGGTGTACTTTACAAAACTGGTGTCTAGGATTTGGTTTGCTACTGAAGAAAAAAGGGAATGGTGTGGCAAGATCGATTAATGATTTGGCCCACACAGCAGGCTTCATCTATTCCAAAGTCATAGTAACTCAGTTGACTGGGCGTGATGAGCAGATGTAAACTGCGGGATTGTTCACAATTGTGGCAGCACTACCATTGAAAAGTATTAATGTAGGTTGTGGATAAATACGGCATTTCTTTTAGGAATGTTAACTCTATTTTTTGTGTTACAGCATTTCACTAATTCAGTTATGTCTGTTGTTCACTGCCAGGGAATGATTTTACTTATTCTTTTTTAAATAACATGAGAAATAATTTCAAAGAGTGTTTGAAGTGTGTGTAGGGCATAAGAAGTGGAAGATAAATTACTTCCTATGTTGAAAGATTTGCATGTGAACACGTATATATGCATGCATGTTTGTATTCCGCATGTTCTAGGTTGTACAATACCGTTAAATCTCAACTGTCTTTATAAGTATTAAGTAGGTATCTCACTTAGCACTTTCATTTAGACAGCAGTTTTTACTGGTAGAAGGGTGTCTCATTTTGGTTAACTGATTGCTAATTAATATGACTGAAATCATCTTGCTTTTGTGATCCTTTTGTGGAAGCGTTTGGTTTGAGATCTTCTGAAAGCAGCTGTACTTGAGTGTTACCTACTCGTGTTCAAGTCTATCCCTGTAATTGTGCATTTGACAATTTGTGTATGAAAGGATAAGGATTAACAATTGATTTATATTTATCACTTCATGAAACACCACTTAATGCTATCCAAAATCATCCCCATTACACTAATTTCCTGCGAATAGTGTCAGTAACACTTACTGCTATTCCATATCATTAGCTAAATCAGTTTCCTGCGACTTCTTAATAAAATGGCAGTCCTAGTTCAGCATATCCTAATTAAGCCAAGTGTTTTGTAGCAGCAGTTCTCATGAAGTGCTTTACAATCACGTATGTAGAACCTCTGCCATCTAAGTGGTAAAGGGCAGCTGTTAACTGAGATTTTGGACAGTGCAGATTAATGACAAGTTACATCAAGGCCAAACATATGTTATTTTAGCATGCAGTACAGCTCTTCAGCATCAGCTCAGTTCAGTCAGTACTGAGGTTTGAGGGCTTACCTTAGAACTGTTAGAATGAATAATGTAAGACTTTGCCATTCAAAAATCCACTCATTTACCAGTTTTATTCTCCAAATGCTGTACTCACCTCCCTTGAAGAAGAGGAAATTTCATTTTATGTGAGAGGTTACTTTCCTTTGAGACTTTTTTGCAATATTGCATTTGGGCTATTAGCACATCTTTTGGTGCTACTGGAGTACTAAAAGCACCACTGAAGTACTAATAGCTTGTCACTCAGTTCAAGTTGCTATCTTCAAAAGGAACATTGGCTAAACTCTGCTCCACATACCCTCACTTTTCACAAATACTGGCAATGCCCTGACAACTGGCTGTTTCTCATCCTCATTTCTGTAAGAGGGGTCGGTCATATTTACTCTGTCTAGAACAAGCTATAGGTGGATATTAATAATAATTGTAAATGGAAATATCTTCATACAACCTCTTGGAAAATAATTTATATCTGTGCCAATTTCTGGGTGAATATGGTAGAAACTTCAATTATCAATGCGTTTTTTTAATGCCTTGAGTCTATGTAAAAATACTTTTTTCCTAAAGTGGAAAAAGAGGGGGTTTTGAGATTATTTTGATACCCTGATAATAATTTGGGGTTATTTTTTCTGCATAATATATATCAGTATTTGTATTAAAGCTTTGTTGCCATTCCAAAAATGGTAATGGATCACTCACACCAATATGTCTTAGCTGAAAACCGTCACTGAATTAAGCAGTTGAGATTAGTAGTAGCAATCCAAAAGTGTCCAGTTTGCACAGTTGAGGAAACTAGGATTTTCAGTTGTGAAAACCAGTATTGGCAAAATTTATTTTGCTTCTTAAAGAAAGGAGAAAGAAGAGGAGAAAATAGGTTTTTCAGTATCAGTTTGCATTGCAGCTGCAATGAGATGAAGTTCTCCAAGGAAAACAGATAACTGGAAACAGGATTCAAGTAGGGCACAGAAACTCCTTCCAGTCTTCTGTAGTGTCACTCCCGTTTTTATGGTATTATCCAGATAGCAGAAATGTATTGTGTTATCAGTATCATGAGGATAAACTTCGGGTCAAAAGGGCCCAAAATTTTTGGGTCAGCTGTCAGTTCACTCTTTAGGAAGTAAAGCTGAAAAATCACATACTAGTGAAAAGAAACAGATAAGCATACAAAAAATTTTAAGGTCACCAAGTGAGACATTCTATGCATGAATTTCAGGTAAGCCTTAAAAAAAAAAATCCAAGTAGAGCAGTGACATACATATGTGTTGCTTTTCTGAAACGCAAATGAAATTATGTAGCCATGTCCGCATCTCTAATATGTATCAGATTCTTCCCTTAATATATGGAGGGGGAAAAAAGACAGAGTTGTCAAACCATCATTTTCTCTTGGGATACATAAATTGCAATGTAAATTATGATATACTTGTAGGAGAATATAAACTAAAAAGTGTTTTTGTTTTGCTTTTGTAAATTGAATGGCAATTTATTAAAGGATTTGTAGTTGATACGAGTTGTCAAAAAGATGATACTCCTTTAAGCACATGGAATTGTGGCTAAACTGTGATGTGTTTTTTGCTATTATAGTATCTTCAATGCTGGCTCCAGATTAATATTAAAACATATTTAAACTTACATATAAAACTGTCTGATTTACATAAAATATATTTTGAGCATACTTTTCTTAATTTTTCTAGTAAATTAGTTTACTGATGAAAACAGTTATAAAAAATGGAGAGTCTTTAAAAATATTGCTCGATTTCTGTCCTGAAAAGCATCTTAAATTGTAAGTCTGGGGAAACAAAAAGCTGTGCTTGCACCATTGCAGATATGAAGCTTGTTATTTCTGTGGTGCTCAGGTTTTGGCTTTGAGTATTTCAGTGAACCTGTCTCCAAGCAGAAGTTACCTATATAAATTAATTGGTCCATTATTATTAGAAATTCATACATGGGAATCTTGATAAGTTCACAAATACTGCATGAACAGATTGGGGGAAATCACAAAAGATTACAGAAGATTTTTATCTCAAATTTTGATGACACATCTAAAAATGGTGAGTGATATCTCATGCCATGAAAAGTACCACACTTCTCGATCCCAGGGAAACTGCAATCAAATGCTATAAAATTAAATTACCAATATTTATGAATTTATTAGTCATCCTCCAGTATCTTTCAGTCATTCGATATAGCCTTGAAGTCTTGACTTCATACTGTCCTAAGGAAATATTTGTTTTTTCATCAATCACCAGAGTCAAAGTATATAAACCATCATTACTTTGAGTGAATCAAACCTTGGGCAAAGACCTTTTTCCTAAGCCAGACATACTCTAAATTAAACATCAACAGGAATTCCGTGCAGAACGATCTAAATGTTTATTTTAAAGAAGCTAGCATGGTACAAGCTGCTGAAATGGAAACTGATTTTCTGTTTTTCTCTTGTTTGACAGTGGTTTTGGTCAAAGAGATCCCCAGCTCTGTTTTACATGTACACACACACTTTTCATGATATATTTGTAATATTTGATGTAATACATTTCAAACTATTGATGAGAATTACTTTACTGGGGAATGCCAGTATTACTGTCTCAGTTCTGCAGGTAGGGAGAGCAAGGTACAAACACATTCCTCATTTCTCTGAGATAACTAATTGTATCAATAATAGGAGAAGGAATAGAAGGCTAATTCTCTCTCTTTTTATTTCTTATTGTTTTTTTTTTTTAAAGGACAGTACTTCAAATTAAAAAATAAATCCTGTTTATGAAATTGAGTCATTTGGAAGCCTCTGCTTTTGCAGTATAGGCAAACTTCCTACATTCCTTTTCTTTCTTCTAAGACAGTATTATATAAAATGAAATTTAAAAGTGTCTCATTTCATGTTTTTCCATTTGTGAAAATATTTTTTAATACATTTTAGTCTTATAAATTAAATTGGCCTTTATTTCCAAGTAAACTCAAATGCTACACTGTTTTAATATCATTCAACTAGGCAGGGTGTTTTCCTGTTTTGTCAATCCTACTCAGCACCTGTCAGCATGCAGCTCTGTTCGTGGGAGCCTTATGGAAATCATGGTTAAAAGTCTCAGGAAGTATTAATGCGGATTGTTTTCTGCAAACAGACTTGATTTGATAAGCAGCTGTTGGAAACATGAAAAGTCTCAATTCTTTGCAGCATCCAACTTGCATGCCAGTCAGCTGGAGACTGAGATAAAACTGCCTCTAGCACAGGAGGTAAACACTTAGTGTGGTGTGTCAGTATCTCCTGATTTCTGCTTCCAAGATTTGCAATAGATTGCATTACCTGTTTGGAAATTCATTCAACTCCTTTTTGTCATCTGTAAAGCAGGACAGTATTTACTTTTAAAGCCCTTGGAAGGCAAGTGAACTGTATGCACAAAAATACTCATGTTCTTTCCTCGTAAGTTGCTTGAACAAGTTAAATATTCCTTTACCTGTCTGCAAAATTTAGTTTCACGCTTTGAAGGTTAATTTAGCTCACAGAAGAATTACAATGGCAGATGACTTAAAAGTGACAACACGTGAATGTTCTCATAGAGGAAACCCTGCCCTTGACTCTCACGTTTCTTAAACTACATGATAGTTTAGTGATGAACACTTACAGCCATCTGTGATGGTGGCATGTAGCCCATTTCTAATAGTTACCAAATAAACACAGTTTTAGATGGGAATCTTGTGCAATACTGCAAATGCTATCTCAGCTACAGAGAGGTCATACGTTGTGACAGTTTTGCCAAATATCTCTTTACACTTCATGATACTTGTTGACACTAACACACCAGAAAAAGAGGATTTATCTTAACAGTGAAATTAGGCACCTGTGCCTACTCACAAGGAAAATGTAATTGTAGGAATGACCTTGAATAACAGAATTTGTCAGAAAACAAACATACAAAAGTCCTGCAGGAATTCTCTATTATTAATCTAATTCCAGAGTGCATTAGTAAATGAAAGAGCAGGGCACAGATTGCAAACTTTTCAAAGAAACTGGTAACTGGTAATGAAAACACAAAGTGTTCCCTCCCACAAACTGTTGTCTTTGGATTTTGGCATTGTGATTAGATGAAAAGGGCTATTGCAGATTTGCCATTTGTCACGAAGCTTAGTCATCTTTATTGCAGCCAGCTTAATTAGACTCTTAATTAGGCTGAGAAAAGCTGCAACCTTTGGGAAATATCTAATTGATAAAGTGAAACTTTCTACTTTGTTTTTTGTTATAATTTTTTTCCTTTAAATGCCTGCCTGCCTTTTAGCATTTCTTAAGGAATTATTTGTAAGATATCATATGCTGTAATTTTCTGCACAGTTCAGTGCACAACTTGCTGACAGTGTGTACTTAAAATGTTGAGATATCATAGCATGAAAGCCATTGAATAAATTTTGTACCTTAAAAGTGTATGTATATTTTAAAAATAGGCCACAAAACATACTGTGGATGGTTAGTATTTGGAAATTTCACTACATGAAGTAGTAGTGTGTGTTTGAGTAGCCTTATATATAATTTCAACCATATTTTGTCATTTAAGAACTCATCAGAAATTTTCACACTAATTCCCTCTTTAGAATCTTGAAAGATTAGGAAATTATCTTAGATGAAGTTACTCTAAAGGGTGCTGTTTGAATTGATTTCTCTGTGCAACATTAATGTCCTCAGTCTTATGTTTGAGCTCCAGTTTCTTTTTCTTTTTTTTTTTTCCCCATTGTACAAGAATATACGATTTGTGAGAAGAATCAGTGGTATAGCAGAAAGTTAATCAAAACATAAATAATTCTTTTGCAGTCATACTACTCCCCACTGCATATGTGCAGTTTTCACATGGCCGAAGTACCAGAAGAAAGGATTAATTTATCGAACTTGATTATCCTGAAGAGAATAGTCTAACTCCCAAAATGATGGGACTGGTAGAATAATTCAAATCCAACTTGTGCAACTTACTCATAAATCTGAATGAAAGTGAAGATAAAAATTAATTTATCAGAAAAAAACCTGTAATATCTCTTCCAAAATCGTTCAGGTTTGAGTAGTGAAAATGTACAGTATGAAAATGGATGAACTGATTCATTATTTGTGAAGGTTTCTGCCTTGACTATGCTGATGAACTGTGATCCAGTTGTCTTTTCATAGCTGGAAGGTATTTGTACAGGTGCTACAAGATCTGTTCTTATTTTTCATCTGAGGACATGATTATGATGCAATACAATCAGTACTAATAATGTCATAAACGGCAAGGACATAATCTGTACCATCTGTGGAATATCAGGAACTGTAACAGAGTATCTCTGAATTGGTATGCAGTTGGAGTTAAGGTATTGTCCTCAGTAATGAATACAAAATTATTGTTTTATTTGCCCTCAGTTATAGCAATGTTTTATGTTACTCAAATACAGCAAGTAGAATTGGTGCAAATTTGCTTCAGAGAAGGCCAGTGACCAGCACAGGGGTTGTAGTTGCTCATGAAACATAGAAGCCAAAAAGAAGCCTAAAATGCAGATTTGTTGTGGACTATCTCTTGCAGCAGTTTTCAATGTGCAAGAAGGGTGATCCTTGCAAACAGCACTGAGCGAATTCTGTTCAGGCATCTTGGAGCAGTTGTGACCTTTGCCACTGACCTGGTTATGTATATTTTGGTAACAATATATTGTATCTTTAATAGCTATTCTTTTCTGATTAAATCATATATTACTGTTTTTCTGTATAGTGTCTGATATAACACATTCTCAGACTTGATTCTGTGATCTTACAAGTTACTATAATAGGCCTTTCTCATCCTCCCATACCCAAAAAAAGTTTTGTAAGTCTAACTGATTTTTGTTAGTCACCTTCTGTTAATCTCCACTGTTGGTACCACTTTGTTCAAGGATTTAAATTTAGAGAATCAATTTTGTGGAACAGTGTTTCTGTTCTATTTGTTCATACTGATTTTATGTGTAACTTGGAAATAGCTTTTTATTTTTATACGTATAACTAACTTTATTTTTATACGTATAACTAATTTTTTAGTATAATAAATTTTTATAATAAATTTTTGAGCACCTAGATGCTACTAAATATATATAATGAATTAAACATGATGGAGACTGATATTTAAACTTGGGTTTGTTTTGGTTTTTTTTATTTAGAGTCTTGATGGTACATTGTCCTGTGGCTCTGTTTACATTCTGTTTCATGGAGTCTTCAATCTGGTACTTCTAAGAAAAAAAGCTTGTCCTTCCAGAAAAGACTAGTCATTCATAGGACTGAGGTGTAGACTTGAGAGTCTCTTAAGTACATGATCAGAATTAAAGCCAAATTTTACTTAATGTTGCTGCTGTTTGTCTTCACTTTCATTAATTTCACCACCACTCCATCATGGTTGGGAGCTGTGAATCATATTTTTTTTCAAGCTATAACACTTTTTTTTCCCCCAAGGAGACGCTACATTTAAAAGCTGGTTTCCTCACAAACGTACAAGTCAATAAAATTGAGTTATGATTATTAAAATCATAAAAATGACATCAGTCTTACAGATCTGGAATATTTCTGAACATGTATTCATCACATGCAGATTTCTTTGGGATACATATCATCTGCACTTCATGCTCTGACAAGACAATATGCTAAGATAGGGATGAGCTGAAAAAAAAAAAAAAAGACAAAGTCATAATTAAAAAAAAAAAAGTGAAATGTTGATCGATGCCAGTCTGCAGAGCTTTTTGAGCTCTTTTGCTGCCTGACCCCTCCTTTTCTTCTTTTTCACTCCTCTTTCATGTTTTCATTTGGATAATTTTAGAAGAGCAATTGGGTTACTTTCCTGTGTAAATGTGCTGGCAATAACATGAAGGCAAATGCTTGAGCTAGTAGTGACTAACTTAGCTACACGTAGAATATCTGAAGGAATAAAACAACTGGAAGCAAACAGCAAGTTATCAGAAATTTGGGTGTGTCAAATACATTGAAGTTCCAAATTGCTATTTTGACATTTTTTTTCCCCCCCCAGAAAATTCTGGGTTGTGTGTGGAAAAACATGTCACTTGATATATGTGTCCTACTACATAAATAGCATAAGTCAATAGCATGTCCAGTGGCAGGGCTGTTGTTCCTTACTCTCAAGAGTGCAATAGTGTTGTAATATTTAGAGCTAAAAAAATAATTTAGTAATGGAATGGGAATGTATGTTTTCTGTAAGAGATATGAATGTTGACCCTTTTTTCTGTTTGCTACTTTCCTTTGTATAAGATTAAGATATTTTATTTTTCTCCCTGGTCTGAATAATTCTGAAGGTGTTACTGCTGTGGGTTTGCAACTTGTGTTCTTATGCTTTTGTAGAGTTCTAGTTATGGATCATTTCCACTCTGGTTAAGACTGTCAAGATATGGTTTTGATTTTAAAACCTCATAAATTACATTTGTGTAAATTAGTAATTCATACCATTAGTGAAACTACTCTTGTAACTGTGCTCACAGTGATGCTCAGTGGTTCCTAATCATAATACCAAGGTGTGTGTGGATATCCGTTGGGTTGTACTCTGGGTCTGATAGCATTACATATTTTTGCTGTTGGAAGATGGGATAGAACATGTGCCTGTTAAATCTAATGATAGTAAAAAGCTGGGAGTGAACCTAAGCAGGTTTAGTTGCACAATTGTGGTTTTGAAAGATCTTGACTATTTGGAGAAATGACCTGGAAAATATAATTCATTTTTGCAACAGGGCTGTTCACAAGGATAGGTGTGTTGCTCTTCCTTTTCAAAAAAACATTCAACTTCTTAAGTATAGGTTGAGGAAATCTTGGGTATAAGTAAGCTTGAGAAAATGTACATATATATCTATAAGTCGCTTATTTACGTGTATCTATAGATGTGAAGTATAGTGAAACTAATGCAGCAAATGAGTCAGAAAAAATGTATAGAAAAGGCAAAAGCTGTTGTGTGTACTGTATAAACAACAGTACAAAACATGATACCAAGTACTTTTTCCTCCACTGGGTTGTAGTCTTCACAAACCTTCACAAAAAAAGGAAGCCTGGCAATTTCGACCCAACTTTATGCTAAAGGGTTTTTTTCCCCTCTCAGCTGGATGTAAACTGCCACCATTTCACAATGGTTGCCCTTTCTTCAGTCCTAAAAGTACAAGAAAAATTGGAAGAGTCCATAGTGATCTGCAAGTACAAGATATGTCCACATATCTACAATGAACATCTACATTTTTCCTAATGTACTTTATGGACTTTAAAGTAAACATTAGGAATGTGCCAGTTCTCCTGTGACTATTATATGAAATACTTTAACACAAATACTAAAAATAAGGTGTTTTCTGAAGCATGTTGCATCTATGCAAAGCTTACTATCCTCTATTTTCTCCTCCTGAAAACATAATAACCTACAGGGTGCTTCAAAAGATGGATCCAATTTCAATTGAAGGTCCATTTCAAATGGGTCCATCTTTTTGAAACACCCTGTATTTCTGTGCATTTACTATTAAATGATACTGTGAAAATAATTTTGTAATTAAATAGGAAACAAACTGGTCATAAGAGTTCCTATGTTCAGAAGAAACAGACTTTGTTTTAATTAAAAAAGCTTTATGCTTTTTCAGTAAATAAAGTTATAACAGTACTGGAAAACCTCACTGAGGTATTAGCGTCTGGACTAAAAATAGTAAAAGTTAGAGAAGAGAAATGGACAAAATACGACAAGTCAGTGTAGCTTCCGCATGTTTTTAGGCTTTCCCAAGGAGGATTAGCAGCCTTGTAACTAGTGACAATGAGTTCTGATACATTTTTTGAGTTATTGCTTGATGTCCTTTTTCCTTAAACTACAGTGTGTCATTTTGTCTTCAGTTTAAAAGAATTTTTTTTCATAATGGAAATCTTTGTCATTCAAAGAAGTTGCATTTTGTGAACTTTCCATCAGAATGGATCTTCAGAGATTATGTACTTGACAGTAGAAGTCATCAGCAACAAGACTTTTCACTCTGTTTAAAAAAAAAAAAAGTAAGTAAATTTCCTCCCAGAGAACAAAACACAGCATGTCTTCCAAAAGTTGATGTCATGACTTGTCTTTCAGTTTGGAATTGTAACAGTCAAGATGATAAAAACATATTCCTTTGCTTGCATTAGTACAGCCAAAAGCATTAGAAAATCTGCCAATCCTTTTTGGTAGCCTTATGTACTGCAACATTAGCAATTTAATTTTATTTTTATTTTTTTATCTTTTCAAAATGAAAACTGTATGAGGAGTCTTGTATCTCACTGATTTTCTAGGATAAGTGAAACTTGGTTAGAAAAAGTTAAAATTGTATAATTTACAAATTGACTTCCATTGTTTGAACTAACTGCCAAATACCTATAGCATATATTTTTAGGTGTATTTAAGCAATTACATATTTGTTAAAAATTTTTAAAGAGAGCACCAACTGAATGTTATGGGGTTTTTTTCCCCAATATTTTGTCTGAATGCTCTGGAATACTTTATTTCTGTCTTAGTGTCAATGGCACATTTCCCTAACAGTTCGGAAGCATCTCTCTTGGCCAATGGAGCTGGCCAGATGTCCATCATAATTATGTAGCAGTTGTGTGCCAAAAAAAATAGTCAAATTATAACTGCATACTTTGGAGGCAGATAGTTTAATGGTATCAATTCACAGCTATGCAAGTTAAATTAATGCAAAAGGAAAATAAAATACTCAGTGTAAGTATTTTTATTATATGTATATGAACATATACACACTTTTTAATATAAAGTGAGTTATTGAGATTTAGTCTTTGAATTTTTAATCTTAATTTTAAATTTTATTGACCAAGCAAGCAAGATATGCACTAGCAGCGCAAGGGATATAGCTGTTGTGGTAAATCTGTAATCGTAGATTTATGATTATGGTACAGACATGTACTTGAGCCTCATAGAGTCATCTTTCTGCACCATTACTTTAAGGAAGTGATGAGACATTTTTCAACAGCAGCAAGAATTTTTAATTTTATGCTAGGAATATGTTCAAAATCATATCAATTGGTCTTAATATTTATTTTAACTGTTCAAATCACTTTAGCTTTTAAAGTATGTGTTGCATTTCAAGCTGACATGTTTACATGGGAACCTCCTTTAGCTCAACTACTTTACTAACCCTTATTCTAACTGAAATCCTCCAATTCCTTATGTATTATTTTTTTAATATACTGAAATATAATTTGGCATTTTTGACTTTCAACTGTATGGTTATAAGCATATCTTGATGCTAAATAGATATCAAAGTCCAAGTTTGCCTCCTGGTAGTTAAACATGCTTGCAATCCTCACATGCACCGCAAATCACAGTTGAGTTTGAAATTTGAAAGAAAATTGTTGCTGCCTTTTTCCTTGCTCTCTGGATTTATTCATAGTCTAAAATATTTACATAAGGCTCTTGCCACCAGAAACACTTTTAAAAGTTCAGTATTTTATTTTTATCTGAATGAAAATGTATTAAAAGGAAGTTGATTAGAAAATCAAGGGGTTTGTTATACCTGTTGGGGAAACAGCAATAAATTTATAAGCTATATTTATAATTTATATATACAATATACTGTAAGTCCTGGTGTGTAGTATATATCTGAATTTAATTTGTGTAAACTTTCAGTGGAGTCTAGAAGTTTTTTCCTGACTCTCTACTAAAGCATAAACGTCAGGTTAGAAAGTAAAAACCTGTAAATAGACCAATTAAAAGTAATTAACATTAAATTTGTTTAGGTAGAGTATGATAGGGAATGTCAGACACTCCTTTAAGTCCATCAAATATGTAAAATGTTGTAAGCTGTCATTATAAAATCACGTGTTTGTGCACTTATATTTTGCTTTTTCTCATCCTTGAGATTCTAACAACCTATTTCTTTACATTTCCACTGTGATTGTAGTTGTAAAGTATGTTCAGGGCTAATCAGTACAATGAACCTTATGGAAAAATTGAGGTTCTCTTCCAGTAGGAAAAGAAAGTACCCTTCTGAATAATACAAATCTGAGTTAATTTGCAGAAAAAAATTAATCCTTTTTAGATACTTGCTGGGAGAATAAGAAATCCTTCTGGAAGCGATGGTGAAAGGAAGTGTTTGATCATTTTATGCTCTTTTAAAAGTTGTGGTAATTTTCTTGGAGTATAAAATAGGTAAGAAATAGGTATCATTTTAAGTGCAGTTTTGATCATTTTAAAAGAGATTCAGCATCAGAATCAAGTGTATTAGATTTCAGTGAGAAAGGCTTTCATCTTGCAATAGCCACTTGGTGCCTTAACGAGGCTTAACGGAATCCTGCTGAAAAATTTTAAGAGAACTGCTTCAGGCAAATGTTTCATGGTGCGTTACCTAAATATATATCATTTGGGATCTCATGGCTTCAATTACTAGAGAAACACTGGATTTAGAGTCAGTAAAACAGCTAATTTATCGAAAGACAAAAGGTGAAACACCTTTCTACCATTCAGTTCTTCACATTATAGTAAAAAATTTATCAGACTTGATTTTACATAGCAAAGAGGTTTAAAGAGAATATAGCATTATTTTCAATTGCTTAATAAGTCAGGAATAATAAAAATGAAATTTTCTGTAGCATATATTACTGTTTTTCATTCATGCATATGCATATAGATGTTACATGTGCAGCCGTCTGAATGTAGATCTTAACTGAGAGATGGTTTAGTTTTAGCTAAGCCTACACTTAGTGAAGACTAAACAGTTTGTTAGTAGCCAATTACTTTATTTATATTTAATTTGCTTTTATTCAAGTCTTACAACTTGAATTTTATTTAAAGTGTTCTTCTGATGAGTAATGCTGAATGGAAAGCTGTATTTTGTAACTGATTTTTGACTCAGGGTGTTGGAAAACCAACTTGAAACCATCTCTTTTTTTCTTGAAAAATTTGCTTCTTTACATAGAACAATTAATTTGCCTGTAAGGAAAATACTTTTTTTTAATATTAGAATAACAAAAATAAGCCCCAGTTCAAGATAACTGTTAACATTTAAAACATTTAAAGTGAATATTCTGGCTTCAATTTTTATTCTTTAATCAGAACAATTGACTAAATGTAACATGAACTTCTGTGCAACTATTTGACTCCAAAATCCATTGTTCAGCAAATAAATTATTTTTAAAATTTTAGTGAGATCTGATATTGAGTCTTATTTATTTATGAGTTCTGACGTGTTTACAGCTGTCATCTACTATATATAAATGGAAAAATAGAAATAGAAATAGTTAGTGAGGTACACTCGTCATAGCCTATGCATTTATTTGTCTATTCCATAGTCTGGTGAGATGGAGTTTTTATTGAAAATAAACCCACAGATCAGAATTATAAAAATGGTTCATATTTCTGACGTCCCAAGTTTAACATACCAAAAATCATTACTGTCTCCTGACTATGGCAGTTACTCTAGTAATAATATTTTCTTCTTGAATGTTGTTTCTAATTTTATGTGTGTAATTTTAGTAGCAAGTTATTGAATACTCCTGCTTAACTAATTAATTCTATTTAAAATTCTGTTATTTGTGCCTTCAGTTGATAGTGAGTGAAAATAAATTTAAGGACCTGAAAAATGAGAAATTGAGGAAACCTTTTTAAACATATTCTTTCCCATGTGAAGAGTTGTTATTCATGTTATGCCACTTAAGTTAGTTATGGACTACACTCGGAAATAAGACTATATGGTAAAATCTTTTATGTTTAGAGATATGCAGGCTGTGGGACTGACGAGCTGCTTGTCTCTAGTAGGTGAGACTCTACTTTTGTCAGACATACAGATGCTCTTGAACCAGAGTTGTGTGTGGATCTATAGAGAACAAAAGAACATAAATGTGAAGGACAGAGACTAACATGCTTGGGATTTAGTGTCCTATTTTACTGTGTATATACTTAATCTGTTGTGTTGGACTTGTAAAATTATAAAATCGTAGATGTATATGTGGATTTCTGGCCTTCCAGCTGCTTGAGACAGGGCTGCCAACTCACAATCACAAGGTTCTTCAAAGGAAATGAAATTGCACAGTCTGGACTGAAATTTGAGGCCTTTTCAAGGTCAGTGCCTATGTTTATCACATTCCAAAGGCCGAAAATAATTTTATATTTATGGCGTGAATTCTAATACAAAATTTATTTTGGAGCAAGGTAAGATATGGAGAGTTTATCTATTCCCATACTTTTGTGTTAGTAGGCTATTTAGTAATTTTTCAGCAACAGCATCAATAAATGTCAGGAATACTCTTTGTGTTGTGCTGACCCAGTCTGAATTCCGATGTAGAAAAATAACCAGGTTTTCTGGTTTTGTTATTTAAAGTACTTGAGCGCAATATATCAAAACAAGTTCTGTGCAGAATTTGTTCTTAATGGCAGTGCTTTGGAAAGATTGTCTCCAAACCTGGGTGCCTGGTTTTTTATCACTTCTAAGCTAATCATATTCCCTCATGTAAGCTCAAAGTAGATATTATAGCTGTTTTAGTAAATTTTTTCTTTTCTTTTTTTTTTTTTATTTGCTTGCCTATACCTTTAATTATTTCTGTAAAATTTTCTTTTTTGAACATGGTGAGCTATGGCTTTCAATTTTTTCAGTGGTTTTGCTTGATACCAACAAACTCATATCCCGATTACAGACATTTACAGACATTTTTTCTCTTCTTTTAAACACAAATTGAAAACATAACATTGAAGACACAGTGATCATACCACATAAGTGCTTTCTTTTGCAGTTGTATTAAATGCTTCTGGATTAACACCACAGGTTTAAGCTTTCTTAAAATAAGACTGTTCAAATCTCACTTGAACAATTACATAAGTTGTACTTATACCAGTGACTAATGGACAGCTATCATTTATAAAGCACCCTAATCAGAAATGTTGCTGATGCTAAATAAAGAGTAATGAAAGGGTTTCTGGACTTCCAAATTGAAGTCAAACTGAGTACTTGAATTAGTCAAAATAATTGTCTAATTTGGACAATGGATTCTTGGTTTTGATAACTCTGCCTTGCATAAGTGTCTTCATTAGTAGACAAAGGATAGTGATTTCAAACTATTTGTTATAAACATTATTTTGATGTGTCTATTGAACATCACTGGATTAAATCTAATTGAATTGTGATTGCCTATCATATTTGTAATATATTTGTATATAGCAGGAGTCATTGGCTTATATTTACAGCTATAATATACTACTTAAAATTCAGCCTCCTCATAAACAGTTTCATTTAATGATTCTATTTGGCATATTAGAGTCAGCAATGAATTGCAAAAACTTGCCTATTGCCTATCATAGGCATGCCTTTATGAACAATAAAAATGTGGGGGTTTTTTTCTCTAGTTGTGTGAAGGGGCTGATTTCTTTCCTACTTGTTAAATAAGGAATATGGCATACTGGGAAAATGGTAGGACCAGATGAGCTAGAATTTAATTTGTTGGGTTTTTTCTCTCGTTACACTGTGTGACTAAACGTCAGGAAGAAATGCTTTCCCCTTGTTTTAGATTAACTTTTGATCTATGTTTATAACAGCCTGTTTCCAACAATAACTTACCAGCAGCCTTTCAGTTAGCACAATATTTCATAGCTTCATTGACCTTTGACCAAATATACTATGCCAGTGTTGCTAGTAAATCTTTCAGTGAAAACTTTCCAGTGGGTAAAAACACAATGGGAAAAGGTAAATTCTGGAGACTTTTCAGAAAATTCCTGTTTGTGCAGGAAAAGTGGAACAACTGAGGCATCAAATGGAAAAGGAAGGGAGTCAACAACTGCAGTAGCAGACCTGAAGTGAGACCACCATAGGTAATATGGATTCAGGGAGGAGGGGGAAAGCACCTAACTTCCTGCCTTGGTACCAGGATGTGCCCAGACTTGCTGTTTGGTTTGGTTTTTTTTCAGGTACTGCAGATCTCCACTGCATTTTTCTTTAGAGTCAGTGCGGAAAAGTGAAATTATCATGTCATGATGCTAGGATCTCTTGTTAAGTTTTGGAATAAAATGAAAGACCTCATTGTCAAGAGCTGGTAAGTTTACCAGGAAAGAGTTTGTCAGCATGGCATTCATTCTCAATTCTAGTTCACATGCCTCTGTTCTGGTTTCAAGAAGGAATATTTCTGCACATTTCTCTTCGGGTGTGTCAAATTCTTCTATTGATGTATATATTCTGATTTCCCAGTTGTAGACTAAGCAGTAGCAGCAGGCTGCTCATTGACCTTGGAAAAGTCTCTTAATGTTTTGCTGTATCTGTAAATGTTCTTTAAAAATTCCTCATGTTTATTACATGATATTAATGAACCCTGATAATAGAGACAACTTTATTTTTGTGATTACCACTTCTTTCACTCGTAGTGCATAACTGTTTATATACAACATTGTGAAATAGTTGCTGTACTTCAGCAGCTGACAGTACTCTAGGTACCCCAAAGTGTTCTAAGATAGCAAAACAGATGCTATCTATTGCAGAGTTCTGTGGACTTTGATGTTGTAGGAGGAGCTTGAATAACTAATTTCCATGAGTGTTCAAAGATGTGGAGGAACACAATCAAATACAGAAACTGCACATTAGAAGACAAACATTAGACCTGCCTAGTTATTTCTCAATCTAGGCTTTATGATCTCAGGAAAAAAATTTACTTGTTTTAACTTAGAGAAATGATTTCATCATTAGCCTTGGGTAGTGACATTTTTTTAACACAACCTGCTTTAAAATGTTTCTTGTTGCTCATGTTTCTGTTGTAGCTTGTAATGTCCCTAGTGCTTTTGCTGCTCTTCAGTCATTCTTTAAGGAGCTTTTTCTGTCACAGATTTAGAAAGAAATAGTGTTTAGAAAGAAATAAATAACTGCACATCATTCAAGTATTTCCTAGGAGCAAGGAGGCAATAGCTTCATCTCTTGGTCATTTGCTGTGGCACTGGTGCTTGTCTTTCTAATGTGCTGCAGCACCTTCTTTGAGAGTCCACGCGCATCAAGTGAATGGGCAGAAAGCAGAGGAAGGCATTATCCCTCTTCTCAAAACTGTCTCTGCTAACTACTGTAGCTGAGTTAGAGTGGGGTTTGGTTGCCTCGTGCTGCTATAGTAGAGAAAGGTTTTGCCTCTATTAGTGTTGTCCTCTCTAGGTCTGGGCTAGAGAATAGCACAAATAGCAAGGCACAAGTAGAGTTAAAAGCTCGATTTTCTTCAGTATTCAAGTCTGCTGGATGAATCATGGCTCAAAAGAGAAAGTGACAGTAGTTGCTGGGTTGTGACAGGCTGGGGGGAGAGGGGACAAAAGAGCATTCCCTAGAGAAGAGGGTGTAATAGTTCATTGCTTGTAGCAAATCTGGAAAGGTGAGCATTTCCTTGACTGTTTGCCATGCCAGTCAACCATATAATGACTTTCAGAAGAGTTGTGACTGGGAAGTCTCGGCTATTACTGCAGTTTCACTGTTGGTAACAAATTGCAACCAGAAGCTGCTAAGTTGCCTCTAAATGTGTTAAGTAGAAGATCTACATGACAGCCTTTCACTGATTCGTTCAAAGAAAGCTGCCAGCCTTGGATAGCTTAGAAGTTTGGCAGGCAGTAGTTCCTACAGGGAGCAAGTCTACAGTTAAAATAAAATAATCTTGGGTTGTTCCATTTTTCTTCTTTGCCAGACTTTGCAATGCAAGCAAGTGTTTTATATATGTCTGCTTGAATTGTTTACAATTTATGTTAATTGACATTACACGCTGGTAGTTTTGCACTCCATAGGCAAGTGGAGAAGGATTACAAGACTTCTCACTCTGCCACCCTGATTCTACATTTGCACTGTAGAAGCAGCTGGACAAATAGCCCAACATTTAAAATTATCAAGATTCTCTCAAGAATCACTGTTTTTCTATAGTGTAGATGAATCATTCAGATGGACGGACATCCCTAATGGATGTCTGAAAATACAGAATACAAGTTCTTGTGCACATGGTGTGTATGACAATTAACTATTATGTTAAGGCAAAATTTGGAGGTGTTATTTGAAAACTTTATTTTAGCTGACTTACACTGATACTTTTCTGAATACAAGTCTGAAAATGAGCCAAACTTTCAGAATACCTGACTAAGAAATAATTGTAGTCTTCTCAAATAGTGAAGACTGCTTTATTTTTTAATAGAAATTTGTGTAGCCAGTGTTTAATATACTATGTATTGTGCTGCTTTATTTCTTCTGTTATGGGACGTTCTTTACCAGAGTGATTTAATGAAAACTTTCCCAGATACGTTGTGTCTTGTTTCACTACTTTTTAGTCAGACTTGTTGTCAACTGGTCAGACAGCACAGAGGCTTACAACATTACCTTCATGTGCTAGCTGAGCACTGTATTTACCAAATGATCTGTAATTGATTTGGTAGCAGGGGGGTCAAATTCTGAACTAAAATTTTGATGCA
The DNA here is from genome assembly GCA_013398125.1 of Aegotheles bennettii. Lineage (NCBI taxonomy): Eukaryota > Metazoa > Chordata > Aves > Caprimulgiformes > Aegothelidae > Aegotheles > Aegotheles bennettii. The sequence goes on along the minus strand of VZRW01013753.1, from coordinate 45,978 downwards.
CCTTTGTTTTGATATGCTGACTTATGTATCCTTGTTTTTTGGGTCTGTGCGTTTCTGTTAGCAACTAACCAACCCATTTGCATCAAATTTTCCAAGTCCTAAATTCTGGCAATTCTTTCTCAGTCCTTGGGGAATAAAGAAGAAAATGTATTTTTCTACTGGATCTGTCCCTCCGTTTTTTATGACTAAAATTCTAGTGAATAAATCTTAGTTAAATGTACTTATACACCCTAACCTTTCTGAGAGAGTGTTTCATGTCAAATAGAATTAGAGATGCACCAGACTCTTAATTTGAGGTCTAGGTTTGGCACAAGAATTATCCTTTCATCCTTTCACATGTGAAATTGAAGGTTCCCTGATGGCTTAACACAGCCCTTAACAGCTGAGCACTTGGCCACAGTGCTCGAGCTGTGAGTATCTTCCTACAAATAATTCCTCCCCATGCCTGTTATCTGGGGTGACTATGAGAGAGGCAGCCCAGTGTGTGCCTTTTGCAGATTTCTATGCAGTTCTGCTGGCACTTACAGAAAGAGCTAAGGTATATAATTCAGTGGATCTTTTCCCTTTGTAATGAATATTTGTACCTGAGTTCTGTATTCAGAAGTCTGAGAGCATTTCCAAAAATGACTGTTTGATAAAGATTTTAAAATGATAAATAGAGTAAAACTAATTAGTGTAGTTGATTCTGAGTACCAAAAATTTTTCCAGTTAACAGTAGCTGCAACTGACAGCCTGTGCATGAAAACCTGGTTTTTGCCAAGTGTGTTAGATCAATACATCAGTGTGAAAGATCAATAGGTACATTGCTTAGCACTGTGATTATATATTTAATGAATCAAGAAATATTTTATTTGTTCATAGTAACAAAATTGCTAAGAATGAAACATTTTCCTAGTGTGCCTGTTCCTTCTGTGAATTTTTTAGGTGATAGTTGCCAACCCTTCTTGGTTCAATCAGTTTTCTTTTCATGTATGATCTAAATCAAAAACCTGCCCACAGCTGGGAAGGCTGACTTCTCACAAAAGAAAACACTATTTGCCAGCTCTGTTAGTAGTACAGCAAAGAAATTGTTTCAAAGCATTGGTACGGCTAAATTATTTTTTCCTCATATTCTCGTACTCTCACTGACATGTTCATAGATACTTACAGATGGTGATGTTCTATTTGAAACAATTTAGTACCTACGTATTTTACTTTTAGATCAAAATTACCTGTGGTCTCTCTATCTTGGTCCTTACTGCCCCAGACTTGGAAGGCACCCAACTAGAGAGTAAAATCATGTCTTGTAGCATGACCACCAGGCAGAATAAGCTTCAGCTATATAGAGTTTCTACCTTATCACAAATACCATACAAGCATAAAATATACAGATATAAGTAAAATTACTACATCAGCCCTTCCCAGTTTCATAAATGTGGAGCATGATATAAATATGTCTTAAAAAAAATAGACCTATTTTTAAATTGGAGTGAAAAGTTCAAAGCCTGGACTCAAGGATCCAAGAATGGTATTATGAAAGATCTTGTAGACCTTTCATGACTTCATAGATAAATTTACTGTATCTTGCTCTTCCTCAAAATTAATGTCTTGTTTACTTACATTCATTTAAATACTTAAATCCCCAATTGGTATTAATCTTTGTGGCAGTAGGAATTTTAGTCAGTCCTCAACACAATGTTTCCAAGAGAAAGTTGAGAACTCCAGAATCCTTTTCATAGACTTGGATTAGCTAAAGAAAGTATTCATAAACTATATAAAAAGTATACGAGAAAAAAAAATGAGGACGACTTTTTACTTGAAGTGTGTGGAATCCTTACTGCCTGCTTGAGAATTTAAGTCTTTGTTCTAGGGAAAGCTTTATACTCTTACACTTACAGAAGCAATTTCTGTTGAAGTCATAGTACTCTTCATGTGCCTGAAGTTACACTCATGCTTAAATGATTTCTGGGTCAAGGATATTATCAAATATATAAGCAACTGATCCATTGTTATTTCGTTTTCTCCTTTTTCCCCCCTCTGTTCACTAGAACTTTGTGTAAATCATTTAACTGAACCTAAGAATGGAGCTATAGATGACAAAAAGTTAAATATATACTTTGAGAAGAAGCTTGTAGTGCAAGTAAAAGTACTTGTCTGTGTCAAGTTCTTATTCTAAAGAAATTAATAATTCAGAAACCTTTCTGAAAATGTCAGACAGAATGCACAATGATTAGCAAAAAAATAATAAAACTTCACATTTGCTAATTCTAAAATAAGAATATTATGTTGTCTAAAATGCAGGTGACCTGAATATTCATGATATTTAATCTAGTATTTTTATAAATTGTTATACAGCACAAACACATTTTTTGATGGAGGAAGGAGAGGATATCTAAATCTTCTGTCAGGTATGTGTGCTAGAAAAGAGAATTTGCTGTTGAGGATCATAGCTATTTTGGCCTTGCAATAAAACAATTTTCTGAATAGTTTATTCTGGTCTGAATTTCAGCAGCAAGCATCAGCCTAAAGAATGGGAGTAGCCATCTTCATTAGTGACTCCGTAGCCCTAGTTTGCTGGAGGAATGGCATCTCTGTTAGCATCTCCATTGCTGCTTCTAACTGAAGCATTGCTCTATGGAGGGTCCTTGTGCAGAGATTCAGACTGTAACTTCAGGAGAGAAGCATCAGGTCCAGGGGAGAACCAAGTCCAATATGTAGCCACCAATATTGCAGCCAAAATACTATTTAAAACTGTAGTGTCATCAGCTCTGTGCATTTATGAAAATATCCCAGGCTGCACTTAAAAGTGTGTATGTATGTTTGAAGCAGGTTCCTTTTTGTATTTGCCTATATTCTAATGTTTTGACTTCTATGAGAGAGGCACTTCTCTTACAGAATAAAGCTGTAATGGAAAAGAATGAAACTTAAAAGTAACACTGAAAAAAAATTATTTTAGAAAGTCCATCAGTTCCTTTTTTTTTTTTTTGTAAATATGGATGTAGGTCCATGCACCATAATGATCAATACTTTAGTCATCTTTTTTAATTTTACTGTAAGAACCTAATAAAGCAGAATGATATTTTTGAAGTAAGGAGAAATTTTCATTTATTACTGCTGTACACATTTTATGAATTCTTTTCATTGCTCAGTTTGAATAGTCTGAACAATGTAATTTATAACAATAGGCTAGAATGTCTAAATGATTAGCTGGCCAGCCTGCAGACTGAATTTCTGCTATTCAGACACAGCAGAATTTTTCAAATCTGTTTCCTTGCTTCGTGTGCTTTCATGAAGACACACTTTCCATTACCACAGTGATGGTTTTGTAAAAGTTTTGGAAACTAATTTTTTTTTCAAAACACATACTTAAAATGTAATGACATTTCGATGTTTACTGTCTTTTGAATTTACTTTTCATTTTACTAATTTATTTCTGTATATTAAATGCCCGGATGTAGCAGTTGGTTACTGGGAGGTTCACAGGGTTTTATTTTTTTTCTTTAGTTCTTCAAGATTGCAGTGGGTGTCACTGAGAAGAATCTGGCAGATGTCCAAAAACCCTTTGAGTAAATTTAGTCTTCCAGTTAATCACAGCCCTCTTAGCCCTTTTTATTCTCCTTGGAAAGCTTGTTTTCTTTCTTAAAGCACTGAAATCATTAAACTGTGCTGCACAGGGGAATGTAAGATACTGAGAACTGTGCAGTGAGCATTCAGAATTTGAAAGGTTTTTCTTCTGGTTAAAATTACTAAATTTTAACTTTTATGTGTGCTAGACAATTGGAAACTATTCTCACCTGATAGTAAGGTTGAAAAGTGTTCACTAACTTAATGCACAGACATCTCAGTTTTGGACTGTGAGCATTAATCTGTTGTTAGTTCCGTGTATAATACACAGACATCCTAGGGACCAAAACAAAGATTCTGCTCTGTAGTTATTATCTGAAATATTATCTATCTGAAGTATTATCTATCTGAAATATTATCTCATTGAACTAATATCCAAGACTTCTAAAAACTTTATTTAGTAGAGTCCTTCACCTGGCATGCTGAGGTGGGGAGAGGCAGCTCACTACTGAAACTCCTGTTCAGTGAGAAATGGCTAACACAATAATTGATGGAGTTCCCTGGGCCAAAGTTTCTTTGCCGTTCTTAATACAGTTAGCATAATAGATGATACCACTGGTAAACATTTTTGGCTCAGGCTTAATTGTGCAGGGGGAGAAAATTGTGAAAGAAACTTGCTTTAATCATTTATGTGGAAGCAGCCAGAAGAAATGACATTATCACCATCTCTAGACTAATGGAACTGTCTGAATAGTAGGCTGTTCTTCTCCCTTTATCTGGTGAGTTGATATCTGGGTTACTTAGCATTACTGTGCATTTTGTCAGTTTTACTGCTTGTGATTCCCTGTTGGAAAAATAAATCGGTAAATATTTTCTATTCAAACAGACACAAAAATGTGAAGCAAAGAATGAATTGAACTAGTAAATGCATCTTCTCAATGAATTTTCTTGTTTTGTTTTTTCCCTTGTACTTCTCTTTCCACATTCATTTGCTTCCTGTCATTTCCTTTTCTCTTTTGCTTACTAGCTGTCCTTTCATTTATTTATTTTTTCTACAGATGTAATTATTTAGCTTGTGTGCCACAGAAAAGCAGAACAGTAGAAATGCTCTTCTACCTTTTAATGCAATCAACTATTAATGCATTTAATATGTTGTAATTAATATAGTTAATAAAAATCACTCAAGTGAGATCTTTGGTTTTAACCCAAATGTGATCACAATTAAATATGGACAAAAGTATTCTTAATGCGGTTATGTAAACTTTGACATCTGTAGATCCATAGCTCTTAACTAGGTGATAGTAATTCTAGTAGCTTTGATTAGTGAAGAATGGTCACCATTAAGGCTCTTCTTTCTTGATGCTTTAAGTTAGTTACCTCTCAAGTTTGTCATTCCATGGTAAGTGTTGGGACACATGCAGGCAGGATGGAGCCTGCTGGTTCCAGCTTAGTGATTTGAATCAGTAGGGATACAGTTGCCTAACAACACTTGGCCACTTTCAGACATCTTTATCATGATCAGGCGTGTTCAGTGCTTCTTTGCATCATCAGACTTCCGGGTAATGAGTCAGGCGCATGGATCAAGAAGAAGGGGGAGAATTTTCAAGCGTGGTCACAACCAGGTTCTTGATTTCTCAGTTTTGATGTCCTTCACACTGGCTACGCCTGGTTTAGATGACAGTGAAAACTATAGGGTCGGCATCATGTATCGAATTATGTATGTTAACAATATTGTCAAGCAGAAGATAACCTCAGTTGAAGTATCTTGGTTTCTAGTGAAAAGCTATACAAGTGCTAATTAAATTCTTTATAGTGCATAGACTTGTAAAGGGAAAATAACTTGTGATTCAGGAATCATGACAATTTTTCTGTCTGATCCAACCAACTGGCCAGATGTTACCTGACACATCTGTCACACTAAACAAAGTCTACAGTTGTTTTGTTGCTCTATCAGGTTCTTTAGCACACTCACGATCTGGTATCAGGAGGTGAGTTCCTTTACCCAGGCTGGAGTGCAGTGTAGATCCCTGAGTTTATTCTGAATGAACTGGACTTGGTGGACTACAGGACTAAAAAGATGACATTGCAGCAAATACCTTTTGACAGTTTCAGCTATTTTGATCATTAATCTCTTATATGTTAGAGAAGATGAGGAATTCCTTTCACATATGTATTGTCATTTCATTCAATTTAAACTGCAGTATTTGAGCATTCTCTGTGCATGTTTGCAGTAAACATGAGGTGTAGTCAATGCACTGTGAGTGTGCCAATACGGTGAAAGAGATGAACACAGAAATTATTCTGAAGAGGTGAGAGACAGTTGTGCTTCTCATTCCTTCTCATGCATTAACTTGTTCAGTTGTTCAGTTCTGATACTCTGGAATTACATAGAAGCTGCATGGAAGGGTAGGGGAAGTTGTAAAAGTAATACAGAAGAATCTTTTCTGCTTTGCAGCCTCACTTATGGTACTTGCAGAAGACCAGGTCTTTCTGAATTGAAATCTCCGTGCTTGTATGTCTGTGCAGTGTAAGACAGGAACTAAGGAGAGGAAACTAGCAGAAAAGAGCACAGCAACATGCCTGCAATTTCCCTACATCTGACTTTCTCCTCCTCTGTTAGTACTACTGCTGATATGCAGAATTTGATTAAAATAGGTACAGTTCAGATAAGGGAGAACAGAATGGTGGAAGGTGGAATTTATTTCCAACTGTAGATAGTGCATCCCTCTGCAAATTCACATCTTTATATGAATATAATGTTTACACACAGTGCATAAACTGATATGTTGCCAAAGGCAGTATCTATCTCCATATGCAAAGCAATGAGAAGCATGCAAAGCATCCTGTGAAAGGAGCCATCAGCATTTTATGTTGACAAGTCTTTGTGTTTGTATATGTATGCATATGTGTCCCCATACTAATTTGAAGTATTTTTTAAATATGAACTAAATACTTGACACTGAATCCTCACTTACGCTTTCTTTTCTAGGAAGATAGTAGATAGAGTATTATCATTTAATTTCTGGATGAACTTTGACCAAATATGTTCGCATATTCAACCCTTCTAGGAGGAGGCCCTCACCTGATGTACTTATTAATTCTACTGAGTTAGTGGACCTACAGCAATATTTATATATCAGCTACAAATAAGCTATAAAATGGATCATCTTCTTTTCCTGAGAATTTGTGTGCCATTTTTCTATGCATCTTTTTTCTGGCTAGCTGATACAGAATCACAGTCTAAAATGTTTAGAGTTGTTTATTTTTATTATTTAGAATTTTTATATAAATGGTTATACTCTAGGAATTACTTTCTGAATATCTAGTAGAGACCATAGAAGTTTTAAATCAAAGTTGGGAATAAGAGTTTATTTTCATGTAATTTGCTGATTATGCCTGCTTTGAATTTTTCTGTTTCTCTGTTCCAAGTGAAGCCTCTTGTGATGTATTGCCATCTTTTTTATTATTATTAATTCATCATTGATGTTTATCTGGATTTAGTTTATTACGATTGAAAGCAGAGTTCAGCCTCATTATTGAGGGTGTCTGAGCAAAAGTTACTGCATTCTTTTCATTATTTTTTTCATTATTGGGGCCAACCCTGCATTAACTCTGAGTCAATTACCTTGACTTTTACCCACTGAGATTCAGCAGAAAAATACAATATTTCAAGGGGTTTTACAATTAAGGTTTAAAATTTCCTTTCTGTACTCTTTTATTGAAGTCATTCTAACACACAAGAAAGCAATCTAATGTTAATTAAGATACTAACATGTAGGAGTTCATACTGCGTAACAGAAAGTGGGATACAGAGTCCTTTTTCCTGAAGAATTTTAGGACAGACCATAGACATTAATAAATTTATTGAAGATTTATTTCAATCTGTGAATATATGAACATAAAATGTATTCTTAAGCATCAAAGAATCAGGAAAATAAAAATTAAGTAAATCTCAAATAGCAGGAATAAACTATGGTTGTATTTTTAAGATTGTATTTTTGTCATTTCTAAGAATTGTAGTCTTGCATAGTCTGAGATCAGGCATGAGAAACACTCCTGAAAAGAGTAAGGAAACTTTCTGTACTTGAACCATAGTTGAAACAAATTGAATTTGTCTGTAATCCCACAATTTAGTTTACTACTTCTCTGAAGACTTTCAATGGGACTTTAACTGACCACCAGACATTAGTTTTGTATCTTAGGAAACTAACAATCCCACCAAAGTCTTCCAAGCACTGGTGTCTGTATCTGGAGTTACATTACAATGGTGAAGACTTGAGTATGTCAGGAGCCGGCTAATTCTATAGCAATTCAAATGAAAAGGTAAAATATGTACAAATGTTGGATAAACCTCCCTGATCCTGAGGGAGGCCTACTGTTGTCAATTAGGAATTTACTAAATTTTTCAATTTCTTCGTGTTCTTTATGAACCACTGGTGCCTTTGGCTTTTGAAATATTTCTGGTATGTTTCTCATGCATGGTTGTGTAATCAGAGAAGTCTTCAAAAATAAATAAAAGGGACGTCAGTGAAAGAGGCAAAAACCTGTTAATATAAATACTAAATTTAGTTTGATTTTAAAAGTAAAACATCTTAGAAAGATATATTATTCATTTCATTTGCCTCATTACCTTTGCCTTGGTGCTTATAAAGAAAGCAGCAGTTGAAAACCTCTCATTGGAAAGTCACCACTGCTAACAGCACAACTTACTGCACAAAAATCCTTAATGACATGTTTTAAGGTTCTTACCCATGTGCTTTCTCTCTGTAAGTAACCGGAAAAATAAGTAAAATGCTATGCTACCGTTATTCTGTGCAAGAGAATCCCATGACAATGGAGCCCACCTGCTATTTCTTGGGAAAAGGAGGTTGGAAATAATCTAGAAACCCATGCCAGCTATGAAAGGAGGCTTTTCAAATAAATGAAAAGAACATTTGTAACTACCAAAAAAAAAAAAAAAGATATCAAATCTTGTTTAAAATACTCCAAAGGAACACAGGTCATTAAAAGAAGTTTAAAAGAAAAATCTGAAGTTCTGATTTGCATGTTACTGTGCTTGTACCAAGCAAAATCTTAAAACAATAATGAAGAACACTAGTAGATACTTATAGATAAGAATAAGAACTGTTTTCTGTCTAAAATCAGAATATTTATTTGTTCCTAATCTTTGATTTAAAGGATTTGGGTGCCCTTAATGCATGCTGCTATGCTGAACTGTCCCAGGCCAGGGGCTTTTTGCTACTACCCTTTCCCTAAAAGCAAGCCTGAAGTATCTAAAAATTCAGCAATAGAGAGGGAAAAGTAGAAAACCACGACTAAACATACATGTCAGATTGGATATAGTTTGCATTTTCCCATAGGCCATCAAGGGTAGGCTTTTTTCAGTTTCTGTTACAGAAAACAAGAAAGCACCATACGTTCATTCTCTTGAGCAAAAGATCCTCCTGTGACCCACCGGATTCAGAGCTGACAGCCTGTCCTGCTGTTTGCCTGTGTTGTCTCCTCTCCAGAGTGAATGTGCGTGTCCTCCTAAAGCAGAACAGACACATGGCTCTCCCACTGGGAGTCTATTACCATATTGCCCTATATTGTCGTTGTTTCTGATGTTCTGTTCAGACAAACACTGCCTACTGCAAAAGCAGGTGCTCTTTTCTCAACAGCACCTTTCTGATGGGATTCCCATCTTCACAAGCATAATGCTCCAGGAGGTGACATTCCCCTATTTCAATTAATGGGCTGTGGTTTTCACTTTTAAGTGCCTGCAGCTCATTACTGATTCATCTTCCGATGTGTGCATAAGGCTGAAAGAGAACAGCTTTAGCCCTTTTCTCCACCAGTCTCTAAACTATTCTTCATTAATACTCTGTATAAACTTGTGAGATTAGTCACTAAAACAGGAGAGCCCCAAGCTTTGTTTAATACCTCATGGCAGGTATTCTTCACCATTTTTCTCATAAATGCCCTTTTATATATGTGTTCTAGTAGATTTGCTGTGATATTTGTGTGTGTTTGGGGAGAGGTTCTGATTCCTTTTCAAGTTTTCTTCTCCACTCCTTGCTTCTAAGCTATTACATTCAGCTTTTCTGAAGTTTTTATCTTTTTGGGTTCTTCATCTCTCTCTCAAGATAGTCCAAGACTCTTCCTTCCTGTATTTTTAGTATATCAGCCTTCACCATAACTATTTTCTTTAATGTAACTGAAGGAGAGATTAAATATATTTCAGTGCCTAGCAGAATTTGCAAGCACTTGCATCTGGTCTTGTGAGTCCTAGCATTTGTGAAAACAGAAGTTAGTAAAGGAAGTAGTGCAAAAGTATCAAATCCATAAGGATCAACATGAGTCAGCTTTAAGGCATGTATTTGCTTATTTAATGTTTTCCTACATGTACTTGCAAACATGTAACTACCATTTGTGCCAGATATCATCTTGTATTTACCAAAACTGTGTTCACAAACACAGCCTCATAACCAGATTGTGTACATCTATTTAAAAGGGCCTATTCAATCCTTTAAAAATATTGACATACAAAATGGTGTAGTTTTCCAAAATGTGTTTTTCTTGTGGTTCTGTCCTTATTTTGTAATTTGTTTGTTATTTTTTTCACCCTCAACAAAATCTCGCTCATGGTTGTTTTCTTAATTTTCACATTCAGATTTTATCCTAGCCAATTCTTTGCTGCAGAATCTCAGTATGTGTCAGTCTGATCTGGGATGTCCTACATTGTGCTTCATGATTGTCTTGAAGTATTTCTTTGATAACTATGAATCTTAAGGTGCTTTTTCCCATGAGCAGCTCTAGGCTAAGTTCTGCATCTTCTTTGATTGTGATGAATTCCAATCCCTGTATTCTTACTTGTGTGTTGTTAAATGTGTACTTGATTTTGACTTTTAAAAATCGTATCTGTGTCCATTTATATAGAGGGACAACAATAACTGAAATTACTTGGATATCGTAACGCTTTAGTGTACTGAAATGTTTGTGGATATTAGGCAATGCTCATTACAAGAAAGTCCTCAGACATCATGTCAAATAACCTTGCTAAAAGCCAAGATACGCTGTGTTTCTATAGTGTCTCATCCAGTTGGCAGTTAACCTGTTTGAGAAGAAAACTGGTTTGCCATGCTTTCTATTGTCAAGCTTGTGGTGGTTGTTTCTCATTTTGTTCTTTTACAGGTGCTTGTGGGTTTTTTTCTGTTGTTTTTGGTTTGGGTTTCTTTTTGCACCCCTCTTTGACTCTAGTATTTTTTGGGGGGATTTAATCTATTTGGACTAGCCTGTAAATTCCTAGGTCCCCAAATGTTCCTCCGTTTTCTAAAAATAGGTACCACATTTGCTGTTTTCGAGTCCTCTGGGATGCTCATTCTCCATAAGTTCACAATGATGCTTATTTAGTTACTCTAGAGTGAGTTTCATCAAGTGCTGTGGGCTGTCCTTCTGTCTTTGAGATTAATCTTGTTGAGTAGCTTTACATAATTTACTGTTCTTAGGAATAGTATTTTTTTGATTCATGTCTCCTTGAGTCATTAAGATCTCCTTAAAGCAGTTACATCATGACCCTTATGTCACAGTGTCTTTCCACCACATCAGGTTAGTTTTTTGGGAAAGCATTTAATTTTCCTTTCTAGCAACTTTTACTCTTGCTAAAAGTCTGAGGTTTTCTCAGCAACTCAGTTTTGTAAAACTCTGTGCTATGATGTTCCTCTTGATGCTGTCTCCAGTGCTGTGCATTTGCCTCTGGTGATATTTGAATGAATCCCCACCTAGAAGACAGATCTGAGCCTGCAGCAAGTAATGCAGTGCAGCAGAAGATACTTTGCAGAAGGAAACAGTAGATGCTGAGGAGCCAGAATCTGCACCATTGTTATAAGAGGGAGATACTTTTGACTAGTTTTGCTCTCATCCCATTGCTTGAACATCCATTAGCAATAAAAGGATATTGGATTTGTTTCTGAAGAGCATCTTCTGATTTAATATTGGTTTTTTTCTGAGCCTGTTCCAGAAAATGTACCGAAGCACAGTTAAATGGGAACTATTGGGAGAGTAATTTCAGAAATTATTAAACTGAAAGCATAAAAGGAAAAAAAATGCTTTTAATCATATGAAGTATAATTACAACATGGAACTTTCTTTCAAGATACTATAGATACTGTATGTATAAGTGGGCGTGCAAAAATTTTAAGTGAAGTCATACAAACCAGATTTATTAATTACTGGTAAAAATGATGCTCCAGATGCAACATCTTAGTCTATATTTTTCCCAATTGCTAGCTAGGGAAGCATTAGTGTGGAGAAATCACTCTATACCCAGCTTTTTCCTTCTGATTTTCTGCTACTGAGGTAAGAAGAGGTACAGTGCACCACCATGCTGTCCTCTGGTCCTGAGTTGGTGAAACCTGGATGAATCCAAGCTGGATCTGGTCCCTGGCACATGGCCACATCCATCTGAGGCATTAAGCTTGGCCTTTCAGCGCCACAGTCAGATACCTCTTGGGCTTTCTAGCCAGAAAGGCCTGGAACCACCCAGCTATACAGTCAGTTTTGTAACACCTGGTTCTATCCAAATTAATGTATGTGCTGTGGGACACAAGCAAATCAAATTTCTTTATCAGAAACTGCTTTTATGATAGGTGATCTGTCTGCTTGAGTAGCACCAGACTTAATCTTCTGCATTCAGAGGAGTTGAAATACAAAGATTACATGCTAGGAATGCAGTACTGACTAGTACTTTTGGTGCTCTGGGAGAGTGAACGTGTAGGTGAACGTATTTTTGTCATTAAATAATTCTATACTGCTTTTAGTTGCTATTGTATGGACATTAAGGTAATAATTTCCTAGCTTACATTTTGTCTGTATCTCCACTGAATCTTTGCAAAGGCCACTTTGATGTACATGATGTTGAATCACAAAATAATTATTTTCTCAACTCTTTTTAGCAGTAGGAATAAAAAGTTTTTACAAACTCCAAATGTTTCCTAACAGGTCTTTAGAATGTTTTTACTGGGTTTTTTTCCCCCCAACTAAATCAATGTACAATTGTTACTGGTGAAATCGTATGTATTCTAGGATACATTAGAGTGCAGAAGTCTCTTTTCTGTGTGCAGTAGGGGGAAAAAAAAAACCATAATTTGTTTTTGATTAAAGTGAAACACAAAGGCCTCAAAGAGGGACAAAAGCAGCATGTTGATGCCAAAGGCATGCTGCCTTCAAGACATTAACATCATCTTAATAAGTTGAAGAAATGAACTCAGTTCTAAAAGTAATTCCTACAGAAGACAGAGAAGGCACTTCATCAATGCAGTTGCTACTGTTTTCTTTGACTGTTTAGGAAGACTATCAACTTCCATTGTAGTTCCACTGACATCTTTCATAAATATTTTCTCCAATGGAAAGAAAGAGAGACATCAATATTGTATAACCATAGTTACCTTCCATGATCAATAATGTCATTAGACTATATAAACTTGCTTACTATAACCTAGAATGCTGTTACAGTGATTTAATGCAGGGGTTTTTACATCAGGCAAACCAACCATAAGCTATAGAATACATTCTTGATTCTGAATTCAAAATAATGTAACAACTGGTGGTTAATTTTTATTCTTTAAAATAACTTAAGAAAGATGTGAAGAATTTACAGATATTAGCCCATACTATTTAGCAGATTAATGCAAATAATTGTTATTTTACTGTGGTGTTGGTTTGCTTTATTTCAGCTTTCCCTCAATAAATATGTTCAGAAATAGGCCTTGTTCACAGGGGTTTGGGACACAACTACTGTAAAACAGAAATCCATAAAGTTTGCCTTTTATTGTAATTGTTTCACGTTCCCAGTACTCTCAAGATTATTTTGCTTGTACATTTCTCTTAGTCATAAATTTGATTATTGTACTACAGTGATTTACTCTAAGAAAATTAATGTAGTCTCTTCAAAATTCTCTGCTGTGAACCATAGCTCCCTGAACTGCTGTTTAACTTCCCAAGCATTATAAACAGATTTTCCTAGCTACTCCATGTGGAAATCATCTCATAGCAAAGTGTCATTTTCCCAGTGGACTGATAGCATACAGCAATAATAAGTGCAAATAGTAAATATTTTTAAGACTTGCGGTACCACAATCACAGAAGACTGCCCTATTTATGAGAAACATTCAAATAGTAACTTTGCTTTTTAAACTTAAAATCCTATCCTGCGTATGAGGTGTGATGTGTCAAACAGGTTCAGAGCTATATAACCTGCTGATATAACCTCATGAATATAAACTCAGTAATTTTGCAGATCGCTTTTTGGACCATAAAATCCAGTTATGAAGATGTAGGAAAAGTATGTGTAAGAGAGATCCAATGCATCAAAGAATATTCCAAATCTTAAAATTTTAAGGAATAATACTGCTGTGTTGCATAGCTTTAAGTACAAAAGACGGCTACTAGGCAAAAAATTTACCTTTTTTGCCATATATACCCCACCAGATACTTAACGGAATGCTATTAAAATGCTTCAAGTAGTAGGGGCTTCAGATATTAATTTGTAATCGCTTCAAATATTGTGTTTCTGAGCATTATGCTGCTTCTCTCAATTATGTGATTACAGCATTTACAATTTCTATGTAGTTAGTTTTTTCATCATACTCTAGTGAAGGATTCTTTACCTAAGTGTCTGTAAAAACTCTGAATCGTGATTTCCAAAATCAAAAATTGTGTAAAAGAGAGGAGTTCTTACAAATGATAAGTGCACACACTGACACGGGCACACACATATATGCTTTGTGTGCATAAGGGCCACGTGTCTTTCTGCATAACTCTCTTGCACAGAGTTTAAGCATCTTTAATTTAATTTCTGTTACTAGGAAAAGAGTTAATATGTAGATGTGAGAACAGAGATGTCAAAGAGTGAATACTGTTTTATAACAGGAAGCACAGAATTCTCATCACCTTGCTGTTGTCCCTTGTGGCTATATACATTTTGAAGATGGTTAAGGTAATGAATCTGTATAGGATTGTATGTTGCTGAGTGTTGCCTCCAAATGTGAATTGACAAAAAAATATGCAGTGTAGCTGGAAAAGCAATGTGTTTGTTCTCTCCAATTCTGAAATGGAGACTCCTCAAGAGGAGTTTTAGAAGTGTGCGTGTTCTCTTGGAAGAAAAATTTTAAAAAAGAAAATTCTGATCTGTTTTTACACAGTAAAGATAAGATTTTAATTGCTGTATAGAGGCTGTGTTACCAGGCTTTACTTTAAGACAGCCTGTGACAGCAAAGACTGTGGCCCAAAAGGTTCCTTCCAGACCAGTGGTATTAAGGCTGAGGGGTGTTATACATTTGTATCAATCTGAGATGACTTGTGAGAAGAAATTAGATTTTCTGGTGTTCAGGGAATAGGGATTCTGTTCTTTAACCCTTTGCAAGGTGAATCTTCTCTCCCGTTTCTAAACTATTCTGGTAGAACAGGCATGGAGACTAGAGGCACGAGTAGGAAAAAACAAGACAGTCCAATGGAAAGTGCACCTCTCTGTAGCACAAACACCTTTAGAAGAAACTATGAGCTTTGCAAGGCAGTGAAATCACTCTACTGTTACAGCTGTATCATATTGTCCACATTACTTGACAATGATTTAGGTATTTAAGAAAAAAATAAGGAAACTAGTTGTTATATTGATTTCTAATTATCTTAAATTTTTTAGGGCTCTGCTGGTCATAAACACTGTCATAGGCAGGCATATATTAATGACTGCAAGCCTTGTATTTCTACAGTTTCTTTTTGGGTATCTGTGATATTTAAAACTGCATATAAATGTGTTCATGCTCAAAAATAATTATTCTCCAATTATCACTTCTAATGGTTTGGTTTATACAGAATTTTCAAATAGTGGGATTAGTTGAAAGCATTTTAAAACTTCATAATGTATGCTTAGGACTGCAAGAATTGCTTAGGTTAGCTTTCCTTTATTATCACAGTAGTATTTCAGTATATACATTTGAGGGGTGTGGGTGTGCAAATACGTACACAATATGTATGTTGCTTTGGAATGTCTTGCCTGCATGAGCATGTATGCAATTTTCCTAGTGCTGCAAGTGTACATCTATCATCAATTTATTTTTCTGTTTCTAAAATAGAACCTCACACCATGAGGTTCTTTTTCCAGTTGTTACAGTGTTTCTGTATTCAAATAAGCTTATTTATTCTACCCATATTTCCTCTGTTAGGTGTAATATCTCTTCTAAGAGAAACCTCTTGGAAACCTTTCTTGGTGGGCGCTGTGAGATTGAGGTTGTCTTGGGTGAAAAGCAGCCTGATGGCTGTAGTAGGTGAGAGGTAGAGAGTAGGTCTGGATTCAAGGTAGTTCTTATTCTTTGTAGTTTGTTGTACACTAGAAACAAACAGCCAGATTTCATTTAAAAAGTGAAATTCAGTAAAGGTAAATAGAATTCAGTAATTTATAAAGCCAACCTTACCTTAGACTTCCTGGAGAATGTTATAAAAACTTAATTATCATTGTAAATTAAGTTGATGTTATGCTATTGACAAGGGTCATAAATCCATTTTCCCGTTACCGGTCACTATGCAGTTTCTGTTTTCATAGAAATTTGTCATCATTTGTAATATTGCTTTGGCACAGTTCTTGAGAATGTTTCATCAGTAGATGCACCACATTTTCATGGTCTTTCAAACACTGCAGGAATTTATTAGTGTTCCCATTGTTTCATCTCTACATAGAATTCTTACTGCTGTGATAATTTAAAAAATGTAGAAGCTCAGACAAGTGGTTAATCTTCTCATACAAATATTAGTGAAATGAAGAATAAAAGGCTAAAATGCTTTTTGTAAATATATATTTATGGTTTTTTTAATATCAGCACAGTTCTGTTCACTGTAGTGGTACCAGTTTACAGCAGCTGAGTTGTTGTTTACAAACTAGTGATAAGGAAAAGCCTTATACAAGGGCTAATTTTTCTTTTATTCATACATGATTATTCTGAGGATATTGTCTTGTCAGCATTTCTTATAGCTGACCAGAACTTTACATCCAAAATTTCTTTGCCTCTCATTGGGTCAATGATAGTGGTGAGAAACCTGTTGGCTCTTGCAACCAATAAGCAGCAGTTGGTCCTTTGGTTTCTGCCTGCGAAAAGAACCTCCTGTCTCATCCTGAAGACCTATACCTGACTTCTGATGTTACTCTGGTCAGAACCTCTTTCATCATTTCATGACAAAATTTGGTTTCAACCCAGGTAAGCTGTCTTCCATCTATCTATCTATCTATCTATCTATCTATCTATCTATCTACCTACCTACCTACCTATCTTATTTTTATTTGCTAGCAGACTCATCTTGTTAGTGTGTAGCATTGCACATGTACTTCAGCTTTTACTTCTAGTCATCTTGAGGAGGCACATCTCTGTATCAACTGTGATTGCTAGTCCTTGCTGCTTCTAGTGTGTGTAGCATCTGATTTCATGCCATGTAGTTCTTCTTTCACCACCTAGATGTGCCTTCTTTGAGGCAGTAGGGTACAAATGTATCTGTTGCTTCTCACTGGTGGCAAACAGCAACTCTAGGCTAAATGAACTTAGTTTGTTAGCTTTGAACTGCTGCCTCTCAAGTCTCTACAATATGGCAGTTGAGGTAAACAGAGTATTGGGGGAGATAAACAAAGAATGGTGATACTGTACATGCTGTAGCAGGGGGCCCTGGAGATAGGTCAAAATGAGACAGAAAGGAAAAAGTGCTGTTAGATGAATTCATGATTGAGTTGTCAGCACCCCTTGCAGACCTAAATTAACTTATCATTAATAACTTCTGAGATTAGCATTTAAAGAATACTTGCAAGTGAGATGTCCTGAAAACTAGCATATTTTGGGCTATAGTGTTCTTGGGAAAAGAAGTATTAAATTGTTTATTATTCACAGTTTAGGGAATTCAGGGAAATACAGTGATGGATCATTCAAGTGTAGAAAAAAATAGTTCTAGTCCTGCTTCAAGGTCCCATTTCAGTGGATTGCATAAATGCCCAGGTTGGAGTCATACTTAAATAAGATTTAAATGCTGTTATTTTTTTACTGTTTCAGTGTACAAACACAAGTGCCAAGTGAATTTTCACTGCTCATTCCTGCATCTTGTCCAGAATATCTTGATACAGAATGATTCCTGCTCAGCTTTTCACTCTCAGCCTCCTGCTTATGTGTATTCTGGAAATATTGAAACAATCTATAATTTTGTTGCCAATGTATACTGCTTTTGTGGATAGATTGCTCAACTATGTCACATATTTATTAAATAATGGAGTGATTATTTCATTTGCAAACGTTTATGCTGTTGTGTTAGCCGCATAAATTGTAGTTCAATGCATATGAGTTCCTGAAGGTACTGTAGGAGCTGGGTGAAAATGTGGGTGAGCAGTTGGTGTTGTTCCTTTAAACATACGCAGCTTGAAAAGCAGATGGAATTGTGTTCTCATGATGTTTAAGGACTTTTAGAGCACTGCATATCACCAGCATCTGGAGACCAGTTACTGAAGAGGCTCCATAGGGGTCCTGCCTCAGGGCTTTTAGGTGGATGAATAATATATAAACTCTATAGTTTCCCACAGAGAGCAACTGGAGCAGTTTCAGAAGGAAATAAGCCTTTTAGAAGTTGAACTGAAAATGAAATAACAGCACAGGATTTAAAAATGAAGCAGTTTTGCTTTCACATACAAAGTTGAACATAGTGCATTAGTTATATGAATTCTGATTTTTTTGTCTTTATCATTTCAGAATGCTGTTTTTCCTAATTTTGGCACACATCTGTTTAAAAGCCTTAGCAAAATGCTCTAAGACTTCCTCAATTACTCAAGAACTAGCATACTAAATTTCCCTTTAAATAAGTGGTGGAAATGGTCTTTAATATCTGCATCATTCATTTTATAACACAGGTTCAGCATTATAGTACTCAAACCCTAATCAGATTTTATCTCACCTATCATTGTGTCTGGCTCTGGGTTTACTCACTGTGCTTTTTACAGCTAGAAACAGATTGCAAAATGGCATATCCAGTACTGTTAAAAACCCTCTTTCAACTCATGATACCCCTTTAAATGCCTAATCATTGTCTTCTGTTTCAGTTTACTTGAAAGCAAAACACTTTTGAAAAGGAAATAATAATATCTGAATGGAGATATTTAGATCTGAGAAGCAATGTATTTCTTTTGCTTAATTATAACAGAAATCCTTCTCTACCGGTTCATTGCAATATAGATGCAAGTGGAAATTCACTGAGTGGGCACTTTAGAGCTGAAGAATACATTAACTGGAGAACACTATCGAGACCTATGCAAAAGGAAACAAATGAGAGTGTAGGCTTTTTTAAAAAACAAAACCCAAAACAAAAAACCCCACACCCAAAAACCAGTTTTGTCATTGGTGTTGTGCTTGTTTTAGTTTACAACTTCCTGCCAGAAATTTTTGGTAAATCTGAAGGCTCAGTCCCTTGAATTTTTCATTGTGGCAGTAATCTGAATGAGGCAAGTATTCCTCCCAACTTCAGCATAACTATTCAGCTGAATATGCAGCTGAAGCATTTGCAGGTTTGATCATGACACCAAAAGCTCCTAAGTGAAATCACAATTGAAGGGAAAAAGGTAGCAGTAGAGTGATGTTCCTGGGAGAAAAGGATCAGAATGTATGTGGAAGCTATATGTTGTAAAACATTGTTTGATGTGATATTCAGAGCTTCAGAAAAACAAAAGCAAAAGTTCCCTGTTTTGTTTTTTTTTTTTTTTCCAGCCTCCATTTTCATTCATGAATATCGTATCTAGTGTGAGTTAATGGTAGCTAATCATCCTTCATGTGGTCATTGTCGGTGCACTGTGCCACTGCTTCTTTGTGAAAACAGTATCAAGAAGGTTATTGACCTTGAAGCTTAGAAGTGACTAATGCTGAACTCCATGTCTCCCAAGTTTACTATGGGAGTTTAAAAGACAACGAAAAGGTTTTGTTGGTCACAGCAATAGAAAGGTTTCAGAGTGCGTAGGTATAGTCAAAGTAGCAAGGAAAGTAAGTTGTGGTAAGTGTTGGAGCGAAGTACTGAGAACTGGTGGAAAAAAAGGAGACAAAACTTGGAGGTGTTAAATACAAAAAGAAAATGGTTTTTCTTTTGAAATTCATATTCCTATTACAAATATAGCCTAAGGAGCACAGGTCAGTCTCCAAATATTTTTTCTCTGTCTATTCTTCAGCTCTTAGTCTTGAGTGTCCAATATTGATTGACAGTTGAGCTACAGAAACCAACCAACAAAGTCATTGCGAAGTCAGTTATGATAGCCCTTGCTATAAGGAAAAAAGATGATGTGAGGAGGGAATTTGGTGTATGCACGTGTTGTTGTTGGATTGTGTTTTTTTTAACTAAGAAAACTGAAGACTTCAGTCAAACAATCCAAACTTGTTGTATGTGGAAACAGAATCACTTGGTAACTTCTAATACCATCCCAGAACATGCTGGTGAGCTGAATCTAAATACCTGAGAGCACAGAAATACGTGGTTCTGATATATACTGCCTCCATAACACAACTTTCTAGCCTGCAATCTTGAGTGATGCTGCTACAAGGCAAAAAAGCAGCTTAGAAGCATTTCTGCTTCTACTGATGCTATAAAAGAATATAGGAACAATGCAAATGGGCCCTATAAGCCAATCACTCTAAACTTCTGTGCAGAGTGTTGGCTTAAGTCAGGCCAGGAGGAGGGCAGCTACTTGTTTCTGGCCACCTGCATGCAGGGACTTACTGTTCCCTCTCAGGGAGGATTGTACCTGAAACATTTCCTTTCCTTATCTGTTGGTCAGCCTCGGAGGTTACAGCTCAGTATGCCACCTTTCTTCTCAGTATCTTCAGGACAAGAGGAAAGCTCTGTGAGCTCAACATAGTAAGTCCATAAAGTAAGAAGTCTGTATAAATAGTCAGTAATAAGGCATGCTTGATCCCTCCAGGCACAGAGGCACAGCTCATTCTATCCCAGTCACAGCTCTCCTAAGCTGCTAGAATGAATCCTTTGGTATAATATGGTTAAGTCTCTTGCAATAAGGACTGTTGGACCGTATTCACCTACATGTGCGAATAGAAATGCACACACCAAAATAAAAGTACAAAGAAAGAAGATACAGCATGTTCATTTTGAATGCCTTTGTTCTACTTATGACGGCACCTCTACTATGCCACATGGCCATGAGAGACAAAATACCTGGTTTAGCATGTCATCTTAGTAGCTGTTTCTGCTCCATGCCCTTCCATCTGTGAGAACCATCTTACTCTAAATTTACACAGAAGCTGAATATAAAAGATGAAAGCTTTGCCTGTGTCCAATTTTAAATCAGCTTTTACCCATCTAGCAAATTTGTGGACTCATTTTAGTATCAGATATACAGGAGAATCTAATGATAAATTAAGCATAATTCTTATACTAATTTATGTAATATAATTCTATTGTCTCTCAGTTTCTGCTTAATTGTGTAAAATTGTATTTGATTCAACTTATAAGACTTCTAGCTAATTTACAAAAGCAAAACCTTTTCTAGCAGTGATAGAAAAAGAACAAATACCATTTTATTTCAGTTTTGGACTTTATAGCATTGAAAATTAGAAAAAGTACTTCTTGATTTGCAAATTGAATAACTTCTATATTGGACCCATTTGGGAAAAGTAGGTATCAATACCAGAATTCATCTTTATGAATTATTTTTTTTTGGGGGGGTGGGGGCTGGGTGGGGGGAATGCACTTCAGTGTGTTCCAGTAAGTTGAGAGATGCTTACTTCATGTTCTGGGTCTCAGCCTCAGGAGACCTTTCTTTTCTCAGTAGCCTGTAGTGATAAGCAGGGCTGTCAAGACTGATTTTCATCTCCTTACGACTTTAGTGCTGGACACTTCCTTTGAAAATTTCATGAAAGATTAAAAATTGTTTCCTCTGGTATTTCTCGTCTAATATAACACATCTGAACCCATTTCAAACACATCGCTTTCAAATCTCTCTCTAAACTGGTTGAGTCTTTTAGGAGTATTTTTGAGCAATTTCTAATGATAAAAGTTTAAAACCCAAAGGCAATCTGTAATTACTAATCGCAGTAGATGACTTTTTTCTTTTCTTTTTTTCAAAAAGACCTGCATACATTACTTCTCTGTTATGAATACGGGAAGAATTATTGAGTAAAAATAATTGTATTTGCATGTATGTATACATAAATCACAATTTTATATATTTGCATCTTTTTGTAATGAGTGTAAGATAGAATTAAGAATCATCTTTTCATAGCATTATATGCTATGCTATAGTTAAAATGAAGAGTTGCTTGAAAAATATGTTCAGCAACTTGTTAATGAAAAATAATTATATTCCAAAATATGCTGCAACTTTCCATTTTCAAGGGGTTTTTTAACCTTTTAAAGCTGGTTTAGCATCTTAAGGAAGAAACAAGTGTTTCAGTTTTTTCAGATCGTACTCCATACTCTTGCAATGTTACAAAATGTAGTATTTTATTTAAATATCTATTTAAATAACTTAATTCCTTTTTTTGGGGGGGGGGGATTTGTTTTGTGGTTTTGGGGGTTTTTTTCTGCTGATTACTCTGCTGGAGAGTGTTTAAAAACTGTCATCTTTGCAGCAAACTAACTTCTCTGATTGTTTCATCCCTTGCTCCATGAACCTGGCATCGTGACTGTTCAGCCATTTCCTGTGGGGTGAATTCTGAGGTTCCAAGCAATTGCATAGTTCTTTCCATATTTTGGCATTGTAGTCACAAAGAAAAAAAAGCTTCTCTGACCATAATATCCTGCAGGCTACTTTGATAAAAAGAAATTACGTCTTTTTACAGTTTACCACAGTGTGGCAGTAGTTCTTTTTGACTCTTGAGCTGATCTGGCTTCTGTTGCAAAGCTTAGACATTGACAACTCAGCATCCATCTGATATCTTTCAACATATTCCAACTCTTGCCCTACTGAGAGTGACCATGTTCCAGGTACATTAGCTGCAGTATAGCAGAGGTATAGAATGATCCTCCTTCCCCTTTTCATGGACATTCAACATTGAATTTCCTTACTTTATTAAATGGGTAATTGAGGCTACGATATATATGGCAGGACTTTCCTGGGGCACACACCCCAGCATTTCTACTGGAAGTCACTGCTTTCAGCTTTGAGCTGCCCTCCTCCACACTCTTCCTTCAGGCTCTTTGTTGGTCCTTCCTCCATTCCATCTTTCTTGGTATGGTGGCAATGTTCAGGCTATATCTCGGTAATTGATTCAAAATCTCACCAATTGATTCAAAAGGGCATTTCAGACTTGCAGCTTTCATTTTTTATTTACTTGTTATTCTAGCCTACACAGGTATGAACTTTAGATGCAGTATTACTGTGTGAAGGGATGCCTTTATGATTTAAGTTCCATTTAGTCCAATATTGCAACCTGAGCTAAGTCTATAGACTAGAAAGAAAGTTTAGTTTACAAGGTAGCTGTGTTTGTATGCACTGTGATTACAACTAGAATCAATAGGTTAAAACACTGAAGTATTAAGGTTGTGCTATCTTCCTTTCAAGAACCTGATTCAGTAAAAATGTATTCATTCATAAAACTTTTAAAAGTACAGTCTTTCTTGTGAGAGGCAATACCATCTGATAATCTGTTCAACAGATGTGACTGTGCTCTGATTTTGTTGCATGGAGCATAAGCAAGAGATACTTTTGACATTGGATGGTAATAGGAGTTTTCTTTTATACTCGGTGCAACCAGAGAAAGGCCAACTAGTCTGTTACATTCTTCGAAATAAATAGGGATTATATTATGAACTGGATCTTCAGAACAAATGCTGAGCATTAAACAAAAATAATGTATTTCCTTTTGAGTGAAATTTCAGACTCCTGTGTGAATCTTACTTATCTACAAGATTATCCTTATGGAAATTCCTGGTCTGTTGATGGAAAGTAAGAGTACATGAGGTAGATTTGTTCACTGACTTTAAAATATGGAAGCTGAAATACATGGGTTTTAAATTTCAGGTCTGTTACTTTACATGCAATGCACAACAATATATTGCTGATACGTGGAAGTAACTAGACTGTTCTGTTAGAAATCATATAGAGAATAATACTGCTTTGTCTTCAGAATAGCCATGGAGTAAGATACCTGCAAGATGAAAACTGTTGTGTTTTGTTTAGATTTTAATTTGGAGGGCTGGTATATGCACTGGGCCTGATGAATGAGTATGTGCCTGTATTACTTGTTAAGAGAGGGTAGTTTATCAAGGAGTCAGGGTTTTTTATAGAAAGTCCTGGGAGTTCATAGAAGTTGACGTGCAAAATTCATTAACAGAAAAACTAACTGGAGGTTTATGATACTTTCTCAAGCTATGTAGTAGCTCAGCCACTCTAAGATGAAAGGATGAGACAATTGCTGATGTCTGAGTGGTGTGAATGATGTTGCACCTCAAGCTGTATCAGCAATGATCAAGGGAAATAATTTCAACTATGTAGGTCATCTAAGATTTGCTTGCAATTCCAGAAATCCAAGGTTTCTTAAAGGGAAAGTAATAGTAAATTAGCTCAGTAAATTTCTACAAAGCTTTGAAAAGTTTCATAACTCTTAAAGGGGAGGGAGAGGAGGAGGGAATGAGAATTATTATCTGAGAAACCAGCACTGTACAATAGTCAAAGATCTGATGAATACTCTTTGTCATCTCTCATGTTGGTGACTTCTTCAAAGACAGACAGTGTGGTTATTTCTTAGCTATTAAAAATGAACCGGCTGCAGAAAATAGATAGCAATTTAAAAATGCCCTCTGATGTTTTTCTAACTAAAAGATGGAGCTATGCTGGCTAAAATTAATTCTGTGCACAGTGCTGGAGTTTTAGGGCATGTTAAAAATTCTGATGTAGTCCTTCATCTCACATAGTATTTACTATAAGGTCCATGTTTCCTCAATTCCTTGAGTCATAACAATATAGTTTAGGGATTTTAAGATTTACTTTTTTTTCCTTCTCAATGTAGTTTAACTTTCTGATACCAACTTAGAGGTATAGCTAAAAGCAGGTAGTGTTGACTGAAAGGTTGACTCTGCATTGTTGGCCACTATTTCAAATTAGGAAGAAGCTGAGTAAAGGAAACAGAAACTTCATTATGCTATTAATATACCCTTGGTCCATCCACAAGTTGAATCCTGTGTGCAATGCTCTCATCTCAAAAATGGCATGGCAGAATAGGGATAGGTTTGTAGAAGAGTAGCATGAATACTCAAAGACATGAAATTGCTTTGCTACAAGTGCTATTGATCATAAATGATTACATCAATTTGTGAGACTGGAAAAATTTAAGGCACGTTCATGGAGGATTCATAAATATGTAGGCAAGTCCTTCACCTCGGGACTCTCTGAAGTTCACACTTGTAGAAACAGAGAGAAGTGTGGCAAGATGTAATGGTAAACTCACCTGTTCTCATATGCTTTCAAAATTACCTGCTGTTGATCACTTGGAAGATGCTGGACTAACTGCACCCACAAAGGATTCTACTCCAAACTGATTCAAGATAAAAGTAAAGCTGAGGGATTACATACATTTAAAAAATCCATTAAAAAATAAAATAAAATTAGAATAATATACAATAGAATCCAAATTTAGAAAAACTTCCACACGGGTGTGTTAAGCTGGACATATAACCTTGCCTTAGATCACATATATACCCTCTCTGAGTGAATGAAATTTTCCCTGATTTATGACTGTGTAGTTACTCTACTCTTTATTTTTCCAAGGAAAATAATTTTTAAATGTACGGTCTGAACAGACAAAATATAGATCAATGAGTAAATATTTAATGGGAGAGGAATATTTATGGGAAAAGAAATGCTGTTTTAAGTAAATGGAAGGGATTGAATTTAATGGAAACCCATTTTTTCGTTTTCCTACTGTTATTGAGGTATCATGATGAAGATTTACTGTTAAATAGCTATCATACTAATTATTTATGAAAACTTTTAATGATTCAGGGCTGAATTCTGCTGCTCACAAACAGAAATCCAGAGACTTGTCTCAAATTATCACAGGTTTACTTCAAGTTAATCAAGATCCAGTTTTGAGCCTCTTGTTTAAAAGAGAATAATTAAATAATCAAAAATAGAATTTTAGACTATCTAAGTAATCAAAAATTAACCTGTTCTTTAAAAGGTAAAAAAAAATTCATATGTAGAGTGTTTTCTCAGTCTTTTATTGCCTTCTGACACAGGAATCATAGACAATTTAGTCTTCAAATGTCTGCTCCCTTTCTAGTTCCAGGAAATGTGCAACATTATTTCATTTCTGTGAAATAAAAGTATTGGCTTTTCTTTGATATATTTCCTTTTGGTCTGGGATCTACTGTAAAGGAATAACACATCAAGAAAACAGTACAGCCTGAGGTGTAGGCTTCACAAAATCAAAGAATACAAACCAAAATTATCTGCCAGGGAGCAAAGTTAGACTGGAGGTAAAGAAAGCCAAGCTCATGGTAGATTGAAAGCCTATAAAGGAGTAGCAAAAAAATTAGAAGCATTAGATAAAACTTCATAATCACTTTCTAGTTATTGAAATAGAAATTATTGCATTGGTATTTTTTCTAGTTTTATTTTCATAGACAATCTTAGTGTGTACATCTGATACTAGTTGTGAAAACTGTCAAGAATTTGAAACTTTAAATTAAAAAACTTACATAATTTCCACAATGACAAGGTTAAATGTTGAGACCAATCATAATTTTTTTATTGCTCCTTTAAGTTCATAGTGTAGTTGTTTCTGGAACATGTTAATCATTATATAAACAGAAAGACCGTTCTTCCCTCAGGAGTTTTCTGTTGGTCTTTCAGATTGTATTTTTGACTGGCACTTAACAGGTTCTGTGGCAAAGCTGTTAATTTTGATGTTTGTTAGCCAAAGGAAGGAAAATAATTTCTGCTGTGGAAATAATATAGAAAGTCTTCATAATTTTTTTTATTGAAATGTTTCCCCTCTGAAAAATCAGGTTTTCTGAAAGCCAGTCATTCCTTCTGTGAAGAATCATTGCTTTCATTGAAACACTTCAACAGTGCAATAATAAAACAGTTTTTAAAAGAGATGAGAAGCAATTTCAAACCCATTTTCACTTTACCTTGCATCATAGTTTACTCTTGGAAATGAAAACAATTCTGACCCATTCTCAGATTTTAGGATTGCATATCTTTTAACTTTTTTAGCTTTGCTAAACAGTTTTGAAGCTGTTCAAAGTCAGCCTGTAATTATCCCTATGTCTCCCTTTTTGTGTGTATGTTTTGCTTACCTTTGCTAAACAAGCAAATGTAAATAAGAAACAGTAATAAATTATGAAGCATCTGAACACAAACTTGTATGCAGCATAATGCCTTGACAGCTTTGTGACAGATGTATCAAAGAGTAGCCCCATTGTTTTATTTTAAGACTTGGGAAATCTGTTTTTCAAACAATATATTAATGGAAACTGGATTTCCAGCTATTTATTAAAGAAGTCTAGTGAAAGTTTAAATATAGTCTAATTAAAGTTTAATGAATGTAAAAAATGTTAATATTATAACAGTGTTGTACTCTGTATGTATGCTGTGGAAGTGCATGCTATTGTGAATTAATTGGCAGAACATGGGCTTTTATAAAACTTTTATTTGATTTTACCAGTTCTTCATATCTTTAGAAGGCATGAGCTGTTTGAAAGGAGACCATTGTAATCTAATGCTTTTTTACTGCATCTGCTGCTCTTTGTTAATGGTTGATTTTAAATCCATAACAAATATAAAAGTGTTCAACTATTAATAACACCAACAAAACAAATACTTTATGAAGGATACTATAGATTGTCCTAAAAGGCTGTAAAATCATCAAGATCCAGAGGGTAAGTATAGGCTCATTTAAAGCAAGCCTATGTGGTATCAAACCCCAATGGCTCTGTAGGTCCCACAGTACCAAATCCCTCTATGGCAGCACAAGTATATGGGCCATACATCACCAGGGCACTGACGATGCTAGAAAGTCTCTTCCCTTAACAGCTTTCCAAAATGCAAATTTTACTGCTTCCTCATCACTGGCTTGTACAAAGAGGATGAAGTCTGGAGTTTGTGTTTCAGGCAATCGGGTACAAACTGACATGTTTTTCAATTTAAACTGCCAGTTTAGATTTGAATAGCCTTTGTAATATAGAAATGTTATGTTTGAACAGGTTTGAGAAGTTGGTCATTCTTATAACTGTGGGTTAACTTGGTAGAAGTAGTTACTAGAGCAGATTCCAGGACCTACTTTAAAAGATTTGTGTGTCTGTATAGATAATATTCTGTGTATTTCCAGAGTGTTTCCTATTCTGGAAGTTTTTGTCTCCTATCTTTGGAAAATGGGCAAAATAAATTTGGAAAACTCTAGCAATCATGAACTATACAGAAAATAATTACCTATTATTGGGACGTGAATTTCTGTAGTTCAAATGTCATGAAAAAAACTAAAATGATAAAATTGCTTGTAACACAATTACTGTCTTATAAAATCATACCAAGTAGATCCAAAAAGAATTCTAGAGGAAAAAATAGAGTAGGTGTTCTATTACATTTACACATTTTGTGAGTATTAGATACAATCCAGAAAGTATAACATGTAATGAAATACATTGATGTTTAAAATATATAGCTATGAAATGTGTCTGTTTTTTCAAGTGTACTCAATATGGGGAATAAAAGGAAGTTTTAGAGATTTTCTTAATCCCTTTTTATCTAAAGTGGCATTCATCTTCCCATTAATTACTCCTTTTCCATTTCTGCCACCCCATTGCAAACACTCTTTAGGCCTTTGAAAGACTGAAGAACACTAAATTTAGAATTCGGAGGAGGGAGGGGGGGAATCATTTAGCACAAACAGACCTTTGGCAGGTTCAACACATCCATAGCAGCTGTTATAATTTGCCATAATTTTTTATGCAACGTCATAAAGAAGAGGCCATAACTCCCATCTCTAAATGCAACTGGCATACTTCTTCCTGCTTCTCCTGCTGTGGACTGCCAATTACCAAGAATGAGTAATGAAAGAGCGAAGCCTTTGGAGCAGCCAATTCTCAGAACCATTAGTTTTCTTTTATACTCCAGCCTAATTCCAGGAATGTGCTAGATGAGAAATAAGACATATCATGTCATTTCAGGATAATAACATGTAATTTGGGGGTAATAAAGAATTCATTTCTGGAGAGAGAAGTGATCTGATATGGAAAAGTTCAATTTCTTTCTCTCCAGAGAGCTTTATTTCTTCAGATGTGACCTTGTATAATTAAATATATTTCAAATATCAAGAGAAATGGCAGCAGAGCAGACAAGAGAATTCTCTATTTTCTGTAGAAATGAAATGAAATTATATGAAGCAGTCAGTGTAATATGAGATGAAGTAGATTGCTACTA
This sequence comes from Aegotheles bennettii, assembly GCA_013398125.1. Lineage (NCBI taxonomy): Eukaryota > Metazoa > Chordata > Aves > Caprimulgiformes > Aegothelidae > Aegotheles > Aegotheles bennettii. The sequence goes on along the minus strand of VZRW01013753.1, from coordinate 17,018 downwards.
TTCATTGTTTCCAGTGGAATTCCTGCTGTTTGATTTTATTCATTATGGTTTCATAAGGAGGCAATTGTATTGTGTCTGTGTGACTAGAGTTTTAGACTTAATTGCATTAATTCAGAAAGTACTGGCAAGAATCAGTACTCATTACTGTTATTACTTGAATATGAAAGAGAAAAGGGATGGTGTCCACTATGCAAGTTACAAATTTCACACGTGAAATACCAGGTACTTGGAAGCTACAGTTATGATTCTTAAAGAAGATTTGTTTAATAAAAGAGGATCTAAATACCCTTTTATTTCAACAATAGCTTAAAAATATTTCAAAACAAGTAAATTTAGTTCCAAACCCACCCATTTTTCCTAAAAACAACCTCACTAATCTAAGTCACATTGTTTTGACTGTTTTAAGATGACAGGCTTAGACACAAAAATGCCTTTATTTTCTGTAATTTGAATCCTATTGCATTAATATACCTGATGATGTAATGATTGTCTCGACATTGTTTTAAATCTGGTTTCATAAGTATCCTTATACTGAAGGGAAGTAACAAAAGATAATGGTTGATGACATGTTAACTGCTAGGCCAAAAATAATTTTCATAAGAGTAGCATGCATCTTCAGTTGCTTTTTCACATTTCACGTTCAGTATTCTTGAGCTGTTACTTAACAGCATTGGCAATGGTGCTCAGCTAATAATCTTTATTGTGGTGTTCATTGGGTTACTTTTGGAATAGAGGCATAGGCTTGAGCTTGCACCTAATTCGAGTGCACTAAGGAGAAGAGCACGAGCCTATGTTGCCCTGTGTCCTCAACCTGTGTCTCCCCTGCTTGCAACGTGGCAGGACTGGTGTCGTCATGCCTCCTAGGTATGCTCATCCTGAATTAGCAGATATTTTGCAGGTGACAATGTGTATGCCCAGAGTCTGTAACAGAAAGCACCGCACTTTAGTCTGCACTCTGACGTGCTCTCCACAAGGCATGGCAAACATCGTTTTTGTAAATGTTTTCTTTAGCTCTGATTTTACAGCTTTAGCACCAAGTGATATGGTAGTGTCAGATGCTATCTAGAAAATATATAATAGCTGAAACTCCTCACAATGGATTATCCCTAGACCTTTTCTTTATGAATGGTGTCATTTTTAAAACAATAACATAACTTAATGTAACATGGTAAATTTTATTCTATAAATGGAGCCTGCTAGAAAATTAGATTTAGATTTCCATTCACTTAGGGTACTTGTGGTTAATAGCATTTCAATATTAGCTGAAAAGGCGGCTTTAGAAACTTGTGGTAGATTAATAATACAGCAAGGTGACTCTTAGAATTAAAACAGACTTTGTTTCTTTCAATCATATCAAATGTTAAGGAAGATAAGTCTCAAGCATAAAAAATCATTAATATTTTTCTGCATGTTTTGCTACAAAAAGATGTGCCTATTTCAGCATAAAGGGCAGGATGAGTTTTTGGATTGGGTTTGGGTTTTTTTCATAGTATTGATCGTATATCGCCAACCTCTCTGTTTGAGGTGGAGAAATAATGTGTTGAAGAAAGTCTATCTCAGAATAATACTTCATAGTATTATTCTTTTATTATTATTTATTATTCTTCATTATTATTATTACTTCATATCACATGCCAGCTAGCTTTATTCTCTCTTGTTTTTGAAATAGAAGAGTTTTGAAATAGATAGATGGTTTCCACACAACCTCAAAATTAATGTTTCATTCATTACTTTTTGAACTATACTACATCCTTTGTGGAACTCATGTTTCACTAAGAGTTTAAATAATTTCAAATATACAGTGTTGCTGGGCTTTTGTAACTGAGGTAAAGCTCAGTTCATAGAAGTTTGTAATCTTTCTAACTCTAGTAAAAAATTATTGAAGTTGCCAATTCATGTATTTTTGTACTGCTAAAATATTCTCTTTTATTCTGTGAACTGCAGTTTTACATTTCAGTTGGTTCTAAAATTATGTGATTAATTTACTGTTTATTATTTTTTCAAAGAGCAGATTGCAGCTGAGTATCTGAGCATGAATTTTGCAAATTCACATTCAGTGTAATATAAAAAGTCCTAGTTCAAGCTTATTAATTTCACTAATATGACTCAGCTACACATATGAATTCATTTGAAATGCTTAATAGTTACTCATATTAAAAAGGTCCTAGGAATTTAAGTAGTATTTTCTGTACCCCCAGGGGTGCAGAATACATAAAATAAAAACAACTGAGAGGAATAAATGAAATCAACATTATTTTGGTGATTTTATAGTCAAATAATCAGGAATTGGAGCTGAAGAGTTAGTTTCATACAGATCTGTGCATAATTCTCATTTATATACACTTTCTTCCAAAGAAAAGGTAGTTGATAATGCGACTAAAGGTAAGTGCAAAGTAGAAAGATTTTTCAATGATGGCTTAAATGGATGGCTGCTACCAGCAGGATAGGGATCTGGTAATACATGTCCTAGGTTTCCCTATCTGTTCCTGTGTGTTGCTACAAAATGACATGATGATGATAAAGGATTTGATAAGAGAATGATTGATGTATTGTTTATTTTTTACATATAGCAGTGCAAATATTTACATGAAATCATAGTAGTGTCTGACAGAACAATCTCAGTAACTGACCTCTTCTAGCTTTTCACCCTTATCCCTGTGCAAGTCTAATATGCTCTGTTATGTTGGCATCTGAAAAATTTGCAATGATTATGAAGAATTTATATTGATAGTGCTCAAATGTATTCCTGCACTGTTACGTACATGCGCAAAAGTAGAAAGAAAATATTTCCTGAGAAGAATTTTAAATTTAAGTGATATTATTTTATGAAGGAATATTTAGAATAAGAAAAAAATCCTTTAAACATAACATTATTTTTTGTGTTGCCAGTATCTGAAGCAAGGGTAGATACAGGTTTTCAATGGAAGTGTTATCTTTTCTGTAAGTTTGCTTATATTAATCAAAATGTTTTTTCAACAACTTACTAATATGAAAGGTTATGTCTGTTCCCTCTTTTTCTTCTGTTCATGTTTTCTTTCTCAAATAAGTGTGTGTGTGTAGAGAGCAATTTTATGTGTGGTGGGGCAGCAAGTCTGTAGGCATATGCATGTAGCTGTCACTAACTTCCTTTTGGAGTGGTGGACTGTGAATGAAAGGCATGGAGACCACATATGTGTGTGTGTGTATATATATATGTCAGGCAAGTACAGAATCTCCTGTCTGACACCATGAAAACTTCCTGATCCATCTGAGTCCAACTAGTAGTTTGAAATTTCACTTTAGAAGTTCTTGAGGATGAGCACAACTGACACTGCAATTGCCTAACTATGACCTTCTATTCAGGTTAATTCAAATACTGTTCTTTGGTTTATTAACTGTGTAATGACGCTTGCTACAGACTGGACAAGTAAAATGTTTGTCTTGAGAAGGGATTCTATGAATATTCACTAAAGCTGCAATCACAAGGAATATCAAGTAAAAAGTGTGAAAGAAAGCTCCAAAGAATTTGGCTGCTAAAATCTCTGTCTCTAGGGAACATATGCAAACTGTGTTGATAAGACTGCTGTAGGAATGGCAAAAAACAAACCTCTGACACAAGCCTTACCCACATCAGTCAAATTTAATTTCTCTTTTGTGAAGCAAAAGTTCTCAAGAGTATCTTTTCCTTTTTTTTTCCCCAAAGCAAAGATGCTGAAAAATGTTTTTCTCATAGGTATAATGTATTTTTTCTAGTTTGTCATAAGCTGCTGAACCATTTCCTAAAATTACTCTGATGATTAAAAAATGAAAATAAATCTTCGTTAAGTTCATGGCATGGAAGATTTCAGTACTGATCATTAAACTTTGATAAAGGTTGTCATACTGAAAACAGTCTTCTAAAAAGGAAAACTTGAGAAACATTATTAGTAAATAATGCTATGATTTTCTCTGTATGAAGTAATTAGCAAGCACCTTCATTATGTACTGACGAGTTTTTAATAGTAATGTATTAAACTCACTATGGGTTAGTATTGATACTATTTTCCTCTAAAAGGTAGATAACCTGTGAAATACTGAATTTGGTGAATTACCAACAGAAGGATTCTGCAGCAAAGCCAGCGGAAGGGTCCAAATTTTTCAGTTCCCTGTCCTTTGACTTACCCATACACTCATGATGATGGATTGATCAAAGAATCAAGTTTCATGAGCATTGCAACTTTCCATGTCAGTACACATAAACTTACTCATTTATAAATGCAAACTAAGACAAGTTGTCATTCCTACTATTTTTCATTTCTAATTATAAATCTAGTAGTCAGCAGCATACATTCTCTAATATCACAGGGGAAAAAAAATCAGTTCAGAATAACTGTGTGGAATTCTTGCATTCGTGAGCTCCCTTAACCTTAAATGAAAATACCTAATTGAAGCCCTGGATCGTGCTACTTACAAAAGAACAAAAAAACGTTTTAATTTTGATTAATGTTTTCCTTTGATCTTCCTTTTGATAGACAAAGGCATTTTTAGTGCAGGTATTATTATTCCCATTACCCACAGTTCTTGTCTAGTAATTCTTTTCTCATGGGTTCCTAAGAATTGCCTTGATATATATCTCACAAGTTTACAGATTAGAAGAGCAAATTAGTTGTATTCCAATCATTTTGTGAAATATTGTGTTTTGAAGTCCCTTTTTTCTTTGGTCTTTACCTTACAAAGTTAAATTTTTATGGACTTAAGATTATAAAATGTCTCAGATACTAAAAATGAGACTCTTCTGACTATAAAGTGGTGAATTGCATCATATTAAAGTTTTTATTTTAATAATAGTTTTTCTGTATTTACTGAGTAGAAGAGGTAATAGAAAAGAACATTGTATTCATAAATAATGTACAAAATAAACCAAGTATATATTTTTATAGTAACCACTTAAATATCATCTCCAGCAGTCCAGGTACGACTTGATCCTGAAAATATGACTGTTAGGATCAGCAAGATTAATGAACCTCAAGGTCTTACAAATTCTCTGACCCTGTAAAGATAAGAATTCTTTCCTCTCTCTGCATTGCACATGGATGCCCCCTGTCAAATAATCCAAATAGATATAAGATGATAGAGTTGAGCATATTATCTTTTTTAATGTAGAGGAGCAAACCAGTCATAGAAAGACTGGACAGCAACAAAGCCCATGCTTTTGCAGAGCTAATTATTTACTTTTTAAAATGTTTTACCACAGTGCTCTAGAAGGGAAAAGGAGGTGAATGAATGTTTGCTATTTTATAACAAAAAAGTATCATTAGCCCTGAAGATAACACATGAAAACGCCTTTTCCAGTTTGTAGTGCAAGCTGAACTCGACAGTATTCAGGTGTCAGTAGTGATGCTCAAGGTTATCAATCCTGTGCAGATTTGAAGAGAAACCCACTTGGAATTCTAAACTTGTGCTCCCTTCTGGCTTTCATTACTTGTGTTCACACCAAAACATCACATTACCTCTTTATTTAGACAACTGTGCAATGAGGAAGTATTACCAAGTTCTCAGTTTAGTTGAGATTATTGCCAGATATTTACTGTCTCTGGAATATAGCTGAAAAACTTAGAGCTGAGCTGCTCCATTTTTCTCTGTTCCATCTTCAATGATTGATTTATTTAAATTTTTTTTAGATTTAGGTGAATATTTTAAAGATATATGAGAGTAGGGAGTCACAACTTGTGCTGTGTGAAATTAAAAACGCAAATTCTGATTCATAAATATTTTTATATGAAAAACAATAAAAGTTACATTTCCATCTCAGATATCTACAGCTATTTTTGAGGTTTTGAAAGTGTTCACCAATACTAGGTTTTTAGGTTTCTTATAATAAGATTTTTATTTTTTTTTTGCAGTGTAGAATTTCCCAGCTACAGGGTTAGCTGCACCTTTGTCTACTCCTGCATGTCTCTGAATGCTTCTGTAAAGGTTTTAAACATGAACCTTTATTTCTCATACAATATTTTCAGCTGGAGACAGTACCGTGATGTAGCAACTGTTTTTGTTCAGCAGGTCTGTCTTTAGTGCTTGTGATTCTTTTCTTGGCTGTGGCCACTAGCATATGTAACAATCAGACTAGACTTTTGAAATAATAGTGTTTATATTAACTATAGACAAGACCTTTTTTACAAGGAGTTTAAAAATACTCCACACATTTATTTTCCTAAAGGTCTTGCTATTGTGTAATTTCTAGCTGAACAGACTTGCTTTCAGTTAATCTTAGTAAACTGTCTTTCCTTGCTTTCACTGTTGCTAGTTCCCTACTGTGTCTAGAGAGTGTTACTTTTTAAACATCTATGTTCTTTTGATGTCTGTTATGCTTCAGCTGTCACCTAAAAGTAGTGTTTTTCTTTACAGAATTATATCTTAGCACTCCTTTCGTATTTGCAGAGAACTGACTTATCCTGAACAGTTCTTCATTTTTGTCTTTGTACCAGACCTTAAGCCAAACTAATGTATGTATTTAGAAACCTGTGCACATGGTATATGTGTAAGCAATTCTATAGTTCTTAATTTTTGTTGAATATTTTTAGGTTAAAATTATTTTATCAGCTGTCAATTTTAAGGCTTTGAGTTCTTTCTGCATCTTGCAGAACAGTTTGAGCAAAATTGTTTCAGCTTCTAAGGTGAGCTGAAGTACTGTCGTGCAGGACCTAGCAAGACATAAACAGTATTCTCTGTTGTGTACTCTGATACTTTATTTGTACCATGCTGCTTTCCCACCGATTATGATCCCTTCAGTGGAGTTAGTAAAGTTGATTGGGGAGAGTAATTTCCCTTTCTCTAAATGCAGCTAAAGCAGTTTTTACCAGCTATCTTGGAACCACTTTAATCTGCCACATATTAAGAAGTTTTCCTTGGCTAACACTGTCTCTTCATGTGTCTCAAGATGTGTCTTCACAGACTTTATAATTGCCAGCTAAAGCATGTTAAGGAGAGTTAACAGTTTGGTATTGTCTGAGTATTCCATAAAAATAGGTGCTAGTATTTTGCTTAGTGCAAAGCACTGTAGTATCCATCATTTACAAATTGCCACTATGATGCAATGTCCTCATGTTATTCAATATCCATGAAATCTTTCTTAACACAAGTAACATTAAGACAAGAGATGTCTATTAATATACATAATCCAAAATGAGCTATTACACAATTTATTGCAGAAAAAAAACACATGGTTATCCCTAAACCAAAAGTAAAAACTTGCTTTCCCCTTGCTCCTTCCTTCATGCAGCTGACAATTAATGTGATCAGGAATTCAACCCTGGTACACTTCTGTTAGCTTCCAATTTTTTTCAGGGAATATTCAAATTCAAATTCTCCTCCTGAAATAAAGAGTGTTTAACTCTCTCCTCTTGTGAAAATATTCCCTAAATTTAAGTGACAAATTAAACTATAATTCCCAATTTTCCATGTTGACCTTATACACCCAAGAATTGTTTTAGCTGAGCTAGAAGAAATAACATACCAGAAGAACATTACTTATGATTTTTCTCTGTAATATCCCTCTGAGGTTTTTTTTTACTGTAGTGACATGGTCATGTGAAGAAAAGACAGTCCTACATCACTTCTTTCCTTTACCTGCATCCCTTAGGTTATGCTTGACAATATGTGCACTGCTTGAATTCCTTACATACTTTGAGGATGAGACAAAAATCTCCTTTCCTTTCTTCACTTGTCTTGACGTCTAGCACCTCCAATTAAATCGAAGGCTATAAACTCCCGAGTTTAAAATTATTCTGGCTTCTCCTCTTCATCAGAAGATACTTTCAGAAATTGCAAATTGCCAAGTATTTCAAAGGCTCTTGTGATACTTCAAATGGAAGCTGGGTTCTGTAAAGGGTTCTGCTGTTTTATGGCATGTATTTGCTTCCCCTTGCTGGATTTCTGATCTCTGGTCTGCAGTCACTCAGTTATCACCATAGATGGGGAATGTTTCATCAATGTGAGTTACTCACCATTTATAGATTTTGGTTATTACTACCAAATTCTCTGAAATGCATACAGTTAAGAATTCTAACGGCTGGAATTGTAATGTTTGGTATTTAATCTAAGAAAAAACTGTAATTTGTGCACTGTAAATGAAAAGATTTTGCAAACAGGCTAATACCCAGACCCTCTTTCATGAAATGCAATCAGACTAGGATTATTTACCATCTTGGTTATAAATGCATTTCGCTAATGAAAAGATGTCACTAATCTTTTCAAAGGCATCTATTGTTATGAAGAGAAGATATCATATATCAACATAAAAAAATCTTTTTAATGAACAAAACTTGAAAGCAAATTTGAAATAATTAATTTTTTATTTTTTCTTTCCCTAAAATAGATACTAAATTACTTGGGGCACATGCGCAGGAAAAATAAAAATAAGCGCTTTTTTGCCCTAATTATTTCTATGTTTTCATTTTTTGTTTTTATTTTTAATCTTCATTATTGGAAGAAACAAAGGCCTACAAGATTTTAATTGCTGCTATAACTGGAAGATATAGCAGGAAGATTATAGGGTTCTGTAAAGTTAGACCTGTAAATCTGTGACTGTGAATCAAATTCAGTACTCGTTCTTGCAAATAATCCAAAAGAATCTTTCAGTGACCAGTTTTAATGTTTAATGGTGAGGTGGTGGTTGCATTGCAAGATAAATTGTACAAACTGTTTTTATAAAACTTAAAACTATAAAACTTTAACAGATACAAAATTTTTAATTTAGATCATCTCTGGTTCCTGTTCAATTATTTTCTTTGCTACTTATTTTTACTTTGTTTTAATAATCAGAATATCTCACTATTATCACAGAATCACAGAATTGTAGGTGTTGGAAGGGACCTCTCGAGATCATCTAGTCCACCCCCCTGCAAAAGCAGGTTCACCTAGAGCAGGTTGCACCAGATTGTGTCCAGGTGGGTTTTGAATGTCTCCGAAGAAGGAGACTCCACAATCTCTCTGGGCAGCCTGTTCCAGTTCTTTGTCACCCTCGAGGTAAAGAAGTTTCTTCTCACGTTTAGGTGTAACTTTCTGTGTTCCAGTTAGTGCCCATTGCCCCTTGTCCTGTCACTGGCCACCACTCAAGAGTCTGGCCCCATCCTTTTGCTACCCACCCTGTAGATATTTATAAGCATTGATAAGATCCCCTCTCAGTCTTCTGCAGCCTAAACAGACCCAGGTCTCTCAGCCTTTCCTCATAACAGAGATGCTCCAGTCCCCTCATCATCTTCACTTCACTCTCTCCAGTAGTTCCTTGTCTTTCTTGAACTGGAGGGCCCAGAACTGAACTAAATATTATGATATCTTGCTCTCTGTTTCATATAAAAGATCATTTGATAAGAACAAATTTTTTAAAATATTAATAAATTCATTGGTGAAAGGAAGTGAAGCTACAGAGGTGACTCTAAAGTCTCCTGCAGTTCATAGTAATGTGTTATTTGAAGTCCTGCACATCTAAGTGTATATGCACTTCTGCTTATTATTCCATGCTAATTGATTAGCTAATTGATTTCACCTTCCAGGAATTTTGTGATTTGACACTTTATTATTGTTTAAAATACTGAAGTACTCTGACTCAAGTAACTCAAATACTTTACACGGGTGCTTTGGAAGGGTTTATAAGGCTACTTACCACATAAACTAATCTCACTTATTAAGAAATATCAATATACAAGTAACATTTAAGTGAGATGTATGCAAATGCTTTTTTCACTGGTTTGTATTTCAGTCTTTTGTTATTTTTCTTACATTTGACGATGCCTCTAGGTAAGCAAAAATGATGCATTAGTCAGAGTTGTATTTGCGCAGATGAGGTTTAATGGTTGTCTTGATGTCAAGTCTTAATGTAACTAATTAGTTGGCCTTGTTTTTGAAATTAATGGTTCTGTCTTTTAAATTGTACCCCAAGATTCACAGAATACAGAATCTGAATTTCCTGGAGTCATATACTGAATATTCTGAAAAGAAAGCTTTCAATTAAGAAAATGCTAAGTACTTCCCAGATGGTGAGTCAGGACTTTACTGTGTCGATGATTTTCAAGAGATTCAAAATGAGTAAGATATTTTTAATCATTATATATTGGAAATGTTGTCTCAATATTCAAGGATTTATTCATATTATACAAGCTATTAGTTTTTTGAGAGAGGCACACTATTTTACCTGAAGAAGCAGAGATCTTGCATGATTTTCTTTTTAATAAAGAAACATTGCAGGACTACATTTTCCTGGTAGTTATGGAGATTCCCCAAATGATGTATTAAAAAGAACTGAACACTGTGTACAGGATGGAAGACAAATAAACTTCTTTCCCCTTTCGATTTGCATGGTTTAAGAATGCTAAGAATTGAGATGGAGTCAGACAAACTTGGTAATACCGATAAAATCTATTTTGTTAAGTCCTTTAATAAGTAGTACAAAGAAATCATTGTGTTCTTGTTGCCAGTGATTTTCCTGTGATGGGGAATAGTGTGGCATACTTCTCAGTGCAAGAATGTGTGGAGCTTCATTACGTAGTAGAAAAGCTCACAGTGTTTTCTTGAAATTAAGAAAACAAAAATCACTGTTCCTTTCACTCTCTGTCTCTCTTTCTCTCTCCTTGTGTTTACAGTGCAGATGTTGAGTAACCAAAGTCATCTGGAAGTCAGGTTGGTCCTCAGTGTTCCGACTACAAAATCATTTAAGCATTTGCATGACTAATTATTTAGTCTGAATTTCTTGTGAAATAGCCTTTGTTTGTTTTTCTACCTAAACCTTTCAAAGACAACACTGCTTAATCAAGAGAATTACTGTTATTGAACTTTCCTAATAGGACGGGTCTAATACCGTCAGTGACACTCTGTGCTGCCAATAATCTTCAAAACATATTTGAAGCTGGACTTTGTATTTTTTCATACACTGAAGTAGCTAGAAATTAGCTGAAGGAGGTGAAAATGCTGAAGTTAACTTGCCAGGCCCATTCTACATGATGTAGCAGAGTGACTGTGGTACATGCTTCCTTCAAGGTCAGTTACTGCCAGTAGTCATAGTAAATGTTGAATCAGAAGGAAAAAGAATATTTTTAGGAACTTTGACTTAAAATTTCAGTGTTTCTGGGAGAGGGGAGAAAATATGCCTTGTAATGCTTATAATGTACACATGGTCATGATGCACCACTGCAGTTATAGTATGTAAGATGACATCAATAACCACAGAATTGGTTTACAAGATAAATGTCAGAATTTCAAATCTAGTGACATACAAAAAAATTAAGAAAAAAAAATGTTCAAAAGTAGTAAGTCCAGGGGTGACACAGAAGGAATTTTTCAATGGAACAAATGTCTCAGGGTATAGTAATTATTTTCTAAATTTTTCACATCAAATCTATATGAGTGTGCTTAATTACAATTCCCTGGGAACAGATGTTGCTAAATTACCCAAAAACAGTAAGAATCACAGAACATAAGAATCTCTAATGTCTAAATGTGCAAGAACCTCTGAAATGTCATGCCTGCTCAAAAGTTGTCCCGTTTCATTTTATAATAGGCAGCAAAATATGTTTTTTATGGAGCTAGAATAACATACAAAAGAAAAAATTATTCTAATTCCTTCTACACAAAAGTTTTACATTTGACAAACTTTTCAAAAGATGAGAAGTTTTGTGAATATCTTTTTTTTTTTAATTTAAAATTAGAAGTTAAATGTTTAAAATATTTAAAAATTGAATAGCTGAAATGCATCAAACAGACACATTTTGGTCACGTGCCCCAAAGGAAAAAAGGCCATTGCTTTGTAATCATTGTATTTGCAGGGCTGCTTATATGAAATTCATATTGTAAAAATTGCCTTGAGTTTGGCATATTTGCTTATGTCTAAGTTTACAGCAAACCATCATGCGTTTGATACCATAATTTTCATGTGACAGAATAAAGTCGTTAATGTGGAGAATACAGGGAAAAGAAAAAAATGCGAATTGAGGGAGCTAGATAGGAACCTCTAGTGGTCTGCGTACAGAGTTCCATCAGTAGCCCTGGGAGGGAGAACCAACCAAGTGGTTTTGTTGCTTGTTTCCCTACATAGGGAAAATAGTACTTATTTCCCTAGGTTTTAAGGATACCTTTTGAGATACCTGGTAGAATTACTTGGTGTCTATTATGTAAAATAAGAAAAAGTGTTGCATTTTGTCATAGTAATTAAATATTATCTGTTTATTAGTAATACTAAACTCCTATTCGTCCTAGACATTTCCACTTGCTTCAATAACATGGGACCTCTGTTTATGGTCTTTGAGTTAAACCTATTGCTCTAGATACAGGATGTTTCAAGAATGTGAAGTGACTCCTCCGATAAACTCACTGAAGAGATTTCCATAAGAGGTTTTGCATTCCTTAGACATAATGTTCTTCCCTATGGTATCCTGACAATGCAGAAAGTCTATTTGGTTGTTGGTATACAGTTACTCCCTTACTTTATAAGAATACTTTATAAGTATTATGTCTCAGTAAAATACTGGCCTTTTCTGCAACTTCAATCTTTATTTGATTTGCTCTGTTCTGCTTCTACAGATTTTTATTATTATTATTATTATTATTTCCCAGAAGGCTTACTAGCAGTTGTATTTACTTCCGAAAATTTGATACTATGTCATGTTATAGCCACAGCATACTGAAAGCAGAGGAAAAGTTAAAAAATGGCTTTAGAACAGGTTGTCAGAAATACTAGTTGATGGAAAAAAAGGTGGGAAAATGTGATGGTGTCAGGCTGACTCCAACAGGGTAGTTTCAAGGATAAAGAGTATCTGTTATGGAAATATGAGCGGAGACTGACTGTCCAAGCTCTCTCCAGCTGTTTTCTAGTTCCCTGAAGCCTTTTCATTTGTGAAAAATGGCTTAGGATTCATCCCTGTTACAGAAAATTCATTTTTGCACTTTGGAGCCTTGAAGTTGTTCTGGCAGCTACTGTGAGACTCGTATAAGGATCCAGCTTTCAGATTAGTCCCTGGCACTCAAACTGAAAACCAGCATAAGAAACTCTGACAACAAGTTGGCTAGCATTCTGTCGTATTTTTTCTTTTAAATATTTGAGGTCCAGTAGTGTAGTACTTTTTAAAGTTTGTTTTAAAATGTGGATCAGTTGTTACAGTAATAAATGCATTTGAAAAAAAAAAAGTGAATAAGTATGTTGTGGTTGGAGGAGGGGAGAGGGAAGCCTCCTTTAACTGAAATATTGCTAAACAAAAAGAAATATTGCTAAACTAAAATATAATAAATCATTTAGGATTAAGTGGCTTGATCACTCAAAGTTTCTTGTGGACTATAGAAATCAAAGGTATTAAAAAGTAGTAATCAAAATTATGAAAAAAATTGCTACTTGTGTTATCTCTATTGCTGTGAAGACCCTCATTACAATTCTTTTCTGCCTTTTCTTCCAAAAGCTTTCTAATCTTCATGGCAAAACTTTGATATTTGGCAGTGAGAAGCTTCCATTGTCCTTTGAAATGCTATGTAGATTAGGGCCAGATGCAATGTGTTAAAACGCTTATTTTCATTCCTGTTTTCTGTGAGGATATTGGCATCTGGCAAATCACCAAATTTTCTAGCTCTCATTGCTATAATAAAGAAGCAGTTTCAGAGAATGCACTGAGAAAAATTTTCAGTTACTTCAACTGTCATCATGTATATGGATAAGAGACCTGTTGTAGCCTTGCACAGTCATCTTACCAGTTGGAGTAGGTCTAGATGATGGCTGTGGTGCAAATGTAACTCACTATATAAATACATTGCTCGCTATCCAGATCTTTTGTTATAGCTTAGTACCAAGGGCCAAGCTCAGTACACAGTCTGCCCTTAGCAGACTATGTTAATTCTGTTGGCTTTATGCTAGCCACATCCATCAGGTACGTGGCCTTTAGTCACTCCAGTGTCTTGAAGAAGAGCTAGGAGTGTCCCCTGTGTTAGTTGGATACCATTCCAAAGCGAGGAATTAGGCAGCAGCCAAATTTAATTCAGGGTATTAGTTCTAGTGGGTGGAACTTGCACAGTATGTATGGAGTAACAATTTCGGGATTTCAAAGGAATTTTAATATTGTCTTCTCCATATCAGTAGCATATTATAATATCCATAACTTTACAGTGCAACATTTCAAATACCTATAACTAATATATGAAGTATCTTTCAGTGACTCTTCCCAGGTGCCTTGCGAACATGCTGTTTTCAAGCAGGAAGAAATTCCTCAGCTCTGGCTGTCATCTCCCGAGCTGAAACTTTCTTGGGCTGATGGACTTGAATATTGTCTAAGAGTTTCTCAGGCAAAACACCAATCTAGTGCTCTCGATCACATGTCTTAATTTTGAAATTAATATTCTTCTCCCTGGAGTATGTCTCTGTGTGGGCAATATAAGCAATATAAGCCTATCTTTGTGTCAGAAAGTGAGTGTTGTTTCTTGTTACAGACAAACAACACAAGTTTCAAGAAGCAGTAGGAACTTTCAAGTCTTGGTTGCTATTAATCAGCTAATGACAGAAATGATTATACGTCTAAGCAGTCTCCATTTTTCATGTGATATCAGAAAGATGTGCTTAGGTCCTTTTCCTTTTTCCATTTTTAAACAAGCAGTCTAGTTGTGAGTCTTGCTTAGCAGCATCTTTTTTTCAGGAATCTATCTCTGAAGTTGTATTTCTGAAAGGAAAAAAAAGCAGTGACTGTATTTTCTAGGGAATGTTTATTAGGACCTGTTGGTTATAGAACTAGTAGCTTGCAGAGAATATTATTTAACATGGATTTTTCCTACACAAGACATGTTTTTATGTGAAAGGCATTTTTATGTGCTGATGGACTGCTATCAAAGCCAACTATTTTGCTTTTGTGTAATCAATATGTAAGAAGTATATAATCATATAATGTGTATTACTCAGTGAGATGCAAAACCCTCGGCTTTTGCTGTGCAGTTTTAGAATACTTTTACCAGATATCTGTGATCACTTTGGTTTTGGTGGACACTGCCACAGAGACTTAATTCCTTCAGTATCTTAAAAAAAATTATTTTTTTTCCTATAGATTTTCTTAGTTAACTAGAGAGTTCTAAGTTCACTTCTATAGGAGAAGCAAAAGACAAATTTCTGTCAAACTCGCATCTGCAGGGAATCTTGGTGGCACAGGCAGTGTTGTACCAATTTTACTGATACTTACTGGCACCATTCATGTGATGAATTCCCCAGAATCATATCCTTACGGAAGATGTTGCAATTTTTCTCTGTTAGGAGTTAGGCAGATATTTCTGACATTTTGTAGAATTGTCCCATGTCTGTAGTTGTGTTCTTCTGCAGATCATAATCTCCTGAATACCTTCTAGCACATCAAAAGTGATTATGTGAAGTTCTTTAGGTACTGAATACCATCCAAATGGCAAAAATGGCTTTTAAGGACACAAGTCAATGCTGTGACCTGGTTATAACACCTGATGAAATCTTGCTGACATCTCAAATATTTAGCATTCATCACCTTTCCTACAATTTCTCTTGTTATATTTGTTGACAATACAAAATATTCCATCCTGAATCTTTAAACACAGAAGCCAATCAACTCTTATGGTGATTATTAATCCTTTAACTCAGTCATCTAGCAGAAACATACATGTATCACATGATCGCTCTCACCAACTATCTCTATTGCTTTTAGTCTTAATTTGCTAATTTCAAAAATTTGACTTGATGCGATGTTACCTCAGTAGTTTGTTGAGATTCTTGCATGTAAACAAGGTGTGGATACCTCAAAAGCCTAGGGATGTCTTAAATACTATGAGAGGTTTGTTTCTGTTCGTCACTTTTGTTTTGTAGTACTTGGTTTGTGTTAATATTTTGCATGTAAAAATGAAGAAATAAAATGTTGGCATGAATAAGGAGCACAGTTCTTCATCCCTCAAAGTAAAAGTTACATAATCCAGTTATTTAAGTTAAAAGAGGAAGGCTAGGATTAAATTTCTGATCAGTATTAAAAATGCAAAATCATAGTAATTAGACTCATGTTCTTAATATTACAATCTATTTGTTATTCTCTGATAATACTAACATTCTTATATGCTTAACTGTGCTTCATTAAGTTTTATTTTTTGCCATTAGACTACCCTACGCATCAACTCTCCAAGGTTTTAGGAGATTAATTATATTTTAGTCATGCAGTAGTCTTGTATGGCCTAATTAAAGACATCTTCACTGCTAATACAGACATGTAATTAATAATAATATTGACATATACTGTTCCCTGAGCTGTATATGCAGAAGAGTTGCAGTTGCGTGGTGGGGACAGAAGTAACAACTCTCTTACAAGCAGCTCCTGCTGATGGGTTGACTGAGGCAGTGATGGGTACCTCTCTCAAAGGAAGCTTTTGGTCCACGAAGTGAGACCAAGGCTGCCATACTCTAGATTTTAGAAATTGGAAAAAAGAGTACCCAGCATATACAAGGATAGGTGAGTTGTCAGCTAAATATTAGGAGTCTTTTAGTTCTTGGTGAGTTACTTATATGTTGACAAAGCAGTGTATTCGATGATGTGTCCTGCCAGGAGCTAAATAATTACTTTCTGTGAGCATCTGCTGTGCCAGTAGGTCACCTCTGACTCTTTAGCTGATCACCCTATAAATCTCTTCTAAAATAGCAGCCTGTGCTAGGATGCTTCCAAAATATGTCTTTGCTCTACTGGTGATACTGATCGTTTGATTAGTCAGACTAGGTGCACTATTATCCTGATTAGCTTCTTGTTGCCTTTTTGTTTTATCCACAAACTGCAGAGCTTTATATTACGTGTGCTTTGTATAGTGGTGGCTCTTATGCTTGATGGTGCTTCTAGAGCTGAGACTCAGTAAAACCCTGCCTGTAGTTTCCATGTAGTTTTGCATACAGTTATCTTCCTTTCTGTGCCTTGAGAATACATTAAAGAACAAAACTATGACAGTGCTGATATTCACAAAAGTAAATGTAACCTCTGCTTCACTTAGCACAGCTTTTAAACGTGGTGCACTCTTGTGGTAGGTTGACCCTCTGTTATGGTTTGAAAGGG
>VZRW01013744.1:94910-128376 GCA_013398125.1 Aegotheles bennettii | reverse complement strand
TTTCCCTTTTCCCCCTTCTCTCTATCCCCCCCTGCTCCTCTCACACGTGACAACAGGACATGACTACCAGAGAACTGACCTGCCTTTAATGACACTGTGCTTGCTTTTAAAGTACATTGCATTTAGCCTTTGTTTTAAGATTTAACAACCTATTTCACAAAGAAAACAATCTCAGCCACCAAAGGCATTTTTTTGGCAGAAGGGAGGAGAATGGCAGAGGCACTGCACACTCTTCTACCATTAAATGTACTTCTGTCATGCACACACAGGAATGGACCACAATGCACTGCCTAAAAGATTGATGCAAGGGAATTAGGAGTTAAGGAATGGGTTAAAGAATGATTTATTAAGAGCTGCTCGTTAATCAATCTGTACTGCTTGCTTAAAATTTATTGTACCTGCCAAAGCAGAATGNGGGAGGCAAGGACACAGAACTACTAATAAAGGAGCAACTGTACCATTGTGCCTGCTCCTTGGGCCCCAAACCAGTGGGAACCAGCCTTGGGACTGGACTGTGGCCAAGGAACTGGAGAGCATGCTCAGCACAAAGGGGTGAAGGGTGCAAACCGAGGAAGACTCCTTACTTCATCCCTGGAAACCCCTGCCCACGACCACCAGGAGGCACCACGCGGGCGCGAGAATATGGAAATTACTTTTATACTTCTTATAATACCAAGTGGGGACAGGTCATGAATATGTATAGGTGTGTTAGGGTTAGGTCTGCTCTGTTTTACTCCTCTGGACATACTCCAGTTCTGCTACAGGATTGTGCCACCACTACATAAGGAGAGATAGAAACGTCTGATTTGTATCTGATCTACAGAAGTCTCTAGCAAATCATGGCCTATTGCTTGCTCTATTTAGTGTTCACTTAGATGTTATTTACTGAATGCTCATTTGTAAAAATGAGGAATTAAATTCTAGCAGTTGGAAGGACTAAATCAGAGGAAAGACTTCCTGCCACCAATTCATTTGATAAACTTATTGATACAAATAGCTAAAATCTTCCACTTCTCACCACCAATAGCTTCACTCCATAAACAACCTCATTCTCACATCAAATGCCCTACCACAAGAAATACTTTTTTCCATTTATCTTAAAAAATAAGCTCCAGCTAAAAAAAAAACCCCAAAACTCTTCACTTTCAGAGGAAGCAATTGTAAGTCTATGCAGCATTTTTTGTGCAACTGGAGTTACTCCATCTGTCCACAGCATTTTGCAAACGTCATTCTTCCATCCCTTCTCTTTTTCCTTCATTTTGCCATGTGGAAATGTCACATAAACAAAAGAGGAAACCACGAAAGCAACTACACTTCAAGAATCAACTGCACACAAGAAGAAGAAATTTATGTTGGACTGCATTCAGCTGCAATTTTAGCAACACTTGTAGGAATAATGCCTAAAATCAAACAAAAGATGATTTTTATTTGCCTGCGTGTCATGAAGAACTTTTCTCCACTAGCACTTCAAACCCAATCTTTTCTCAAAGTTTTGCTCCAAGTGTGTTCTCTCTCTCTAAAAGCAACTGATTTAGTTTATCCATAGTGTTCTGGAACAAATACTAGGAGTCAAGTCTCTTCTTTTTTCTGCTATCACTAAATGAGCACTTAAGGGCTGGGCAAACGAGCATTTGGAGCACAGACACTTCTCCTGTGTTAGAAGGAATTAGAATTTCAAGTTAAAAGGCAAAACTACTTCACAGCAAGACACAAACTCACCACTCCATTCCCAAAGCCATGGCTAGGAGCAGCACAGATTGTGGCAGTGAGGGAAAAGCACCACGACCTGCCAGCACCATGAAATTCGAGGTGTTTAAGGAATCCGATCCCATTAGCTGTCAGAGGCACCCAGAGTTCCAAAGGAGAGACAATTCACAGATAATGAGATCTGTCCCACTCAAGTACCAGATTAATGAAGAAAAGCTTGGGAGAACAAGAAACCACACCCAGAATTCAGGCAAACACAGAAATCCAGTTTGAGTTTTAATCCAGTGCATCAGAGGGACTTTTAACTTCACTAAGCTGCATAAATTACACACCAGGGCTTTTCATCTGGGCACACTCAGAGGAGACCCTCAACTGAGCATCTGTGTTTTCCTGGAATTCTTTCAGCTGATATCCTTGAAAGGACTGAGAACAACCAAAGCCATGGTGCAAATTAATATATGGAGACTTTCACATAACGCACGAAACTCACACAGCACCCCAAAATCATATGGATTATACAGGTCAGAAAGGTGGGTCACATGAATTCTTACTGATCAGGAGGCCTCCCCTGGCATTCCCTTACAATCTGCACCAGAACTGCTGACTGAATATAGAGAAAGGGAACCCCAAAAGCCAGGAGCTGACACATGAGACAGAAGTCCAAAGGGTTCTGGGCTATCTGGTCCGTCACCGAGGAAACTGTCATCTGGAGGTGCTGGCGTGCCAGCCTAACTTTGCCAAAGAGGTCGAGAGAGCACTGCACCACCCTGCTAAAGAAGGAAGTGGAGCTACCTGGGGCCCTCTCTGCTGAGGCCGAGATGGTATTTGCCCGTCCACTTCCATCACTTGCCATGGCGTCCTGCAGAGGTCCTTCGGTGTCCTGCAAGAACGTGGGGGAAATGAAATTCAGATTAAAATGGAAAATGCCTCAGCAATACTCTTTTTTCTTCATGAGAGGCTCTAGGTACTGAACATGTACAACTAGGAAGACATCCTCAGGTCAGTGGAGTCACCATCCCTGGGGGTGTTCAAAAAATGGGTTGATGAGGCACTTAAGGCCATGGTCTGATGGTCTAATGGTTAGGGATATGATGGGATAAAGGTTGGACTTGATGACCCTGGAGGTCCCTTCCAACCAGAATGATTCTATGATCCTTCTCACAATTAAGATATCCCTTAATCATCACATAAGGCAAGGTCTGACCTGTGTTTCTTCTCAATTTATGGCTTTATTAAAGCTCTGAAAAACAAGCTGGATATTCAAGAAAGTCAAAAGCTCTAAGATCCCTGAAGTCTGCTCATCTAGGAAATAAAACAAGTACCATTTACAGTCTTTGTTTTTATCAGGAAGTACGGTACAAACTTTAGGATGGAACCCTTACCCTTCCAAAAAGGAGCAGTACAGCTTCAGCTTGTACTAATAAAACCTGACAAACAGGCAAAAAGAAAAGCACCACCACTATCACAGAGAAAAAACAGAATTTAAGGGGGAAGGACAGTTCATAGCATGCTAGCATAACAGAACTTGCTGAAAGACTACCATATGGTTTGCTCAGAATATGCAAAAATACTGAAAAGGGGGTTGAGGAGACAAATTAAATGCCTTGGACTGTAATGACAAAAGCTGGGAGACTTTTTGTATTACACAGTGAGTCTTGATCCTACATTTAAAGCAGGAATGATTCGATTCTGACAGTACAGAAAAAGGGACAGCCTTTCTTTCCACACAGGGTCCCATTAACACACAGAAAACCATCAGAAATGAAGGTAGGTCTTCTTCACAGCCTACGCAAATAGAGTAGAACTTCATGTTTTAAAGGAAATGCAAATAATTTGTTTCAGCTTAAGAGAGAAAGAATGGAGAAACCATGGAGAAACAAAGCAAAACCAAACCTGGTAACATCGTTCATTTAGTCTCTGCATGGGCCGAGTGTTTCAGCTGACAAGAACACAAATCAAAATCCTGTTCTGAATGGGACAGTATGTTATTTTATAGTGAGAGCCATAAAGAGAGAAGTGGTAAATCAAGGAAGTGCTTTTAAATAAAACTTATAGAACCACAAGATCTCATGACACAGAAAAGAAACTCCACACACAATGAATTTTTCTACTTTCTAAAAAAAAAACAAACCAACCAAACCTCAACATATTTACTTTTTCAGTGCTAAGAATAAAAACCAATTAACATGACACGTTAGGTGAAAATAATGAGTTACCTTTCCTGACAGGGGACCCACTGCTGGCCTCTTCCTCTGAGCATAACTAGAGAGTCGGTAACAGCAGCGAGGGCTGCAGTAGAATTTCCCTGCAGATAAAACACAAATGATGGTCAGCAATGAGAACACAGCAGGTTAGCATATCCACGTCCAGCTCACTCCAACTTATTTTCTGCTGCCATTCCCGTTGCTTCATCCAGTTTATCCACTGTACATGGAGGCAAACAGTATGTGAAGTTTTAACTCCAGCCCTCCTCTCTCCCCCTCCCAGCTTCCTTTCCATTGGGTGCCTGAGAGCCATTGAGCTTAAAATCCCATCAAACAGCAGAGCAAAGCTGTGAGGCTTGTGTGGTATCACATGCTAACAATGCAGCAGTGTGTGAGGAACAAAGAAAACATCACATGAAAAGCTGGCAGAAGCACTTTTGGAAAAAAAGCAAGAATGAATGCAACCAGCAGAGGAAAGTGAGGGAGAACAGCGTTAACTCCCAAAGAACCATCTCTAAAAATGCACAGTGGCTACCTGTGGAAAGGACAGTCAACCAATGATGCACGTTCACAACTAAAACCTTTTTGTGATACTACTGGTTCAGTAACACCCCAAAAGTCTACATGGGTTTGCACGGGTGTCTGAACACTGTCAGGAAGCCAAAGCAGCATTAGCAATACTGTGATACAAATAAAAATCATAGCAGCAAATGGATAGCAGGTCATTATCTCCCAGTGGATTTGTCAGTGTATCCTGCTCAGCATATTCAGCCCACAGCATCCCCTACTACTACCCTAGTCCTACAACTCTGCTAATGCATTTCAGACTTCCATTCTGACCTCTGCCCCTTCCCTCCGGTTCCTCTGGGCTGGTATTTGCACAATGCTTTGTTTCATGATGGAAAAGTGACAAACCCTATCTTCAAGAAGTCCCTGCTTCAATAAGGATTTTTTAATATTTACTCTTTCCAAAAACCGTTCTTTCACATTGTCTGAAGAGAGCAACAGCAGAAAAGCTCTCACATAAAAATTCTCAGACTCTGAAGCCTAAAACCAGCCACTGCCTGCACGACACTGCAGAATGCTCCATCAGCCCTAGATGAGCAGCAACAATGAGTGTAGAGCTTTGCTATTTTTTCTCTGAAAGAAAGCCTGGAATGAAATACAAGTTAAATTTTCACAATTCCTAGATTAGATGGCCGCATCTGCTTCATATCATACACAACTGTCAGGCACGCAATATCATTTCAGAATCATTGCTTTAAGTGTGCTGAAACTCTGAGCTTTGTGTTTGCTTCATTGGGAACTATCTGGCCATAAATACTTGCTCGCAGAGGGAATCCCTAAATCTGGTGGCAAAAGCTGTTTCAGCCCATACAGCTGACAGAGGAACTCCATCTGTTCTTGCTAATCAAATAATCAAATACTCATTTACTTTTGAATGCCCAGAATAACAGCAGTGCTCAAAAAAATGCTTTTGCCCCAACTTTAATAACTGATGAAGCTTTTACTTTTAGATGATCTTCTGCCTAGGTGGTGTTTCCATGGCCATTATTTTACCCAGGATACACAAAAAAAGATTCTTCCTAGCACACACAGTAGACACCTATCAATTTAATAACATTTCAACCTACAGTAGAATATTCTGGAGTTTCATCCTGTGGTGTATCAGTTTATCATTTTTATTTCATCTTTGCCTCAAGGAGTGAGGGAAAGTATCAGTACTAACACTTTTTTTCCTGTTATTTTGGTTTCTACACCATCATGTCTGGCATAGAACACTTTCCACCTAACTCCTCACTACCTTTTCATCATTTTGCACATATTTTCCTGTTGAAATAGGAGTAAAGATAAATGGCAACTGTGGAAGAAAATCAAGGCGTACCTGCTGATATAAATAAATCTCCTTTTTTCTTCAGAAAGTGTGCAATTCCTGTCAGTCACTGCTCAAGCAAAGAATGCAACACATTGCTACCTGGGCAAGTGTGCAAGGGATGCACGATTTCAAATGAGTATTTTCAATATGCACACTGCTGATAAACTGAGTTTCATCTGCCACAGCAGCAGGTTGTTTCTTTCATTTGTTAGGTACATTTGTAACTTCCCTTAGTTCTTAGCATGCTACATTCTGTTAACTGACTCATCAGCAAGCTCTGTAGTCATATTCCTTCCTCCTCAGTCTCAGATACAGAAAGCAAGAGTTGTTACTGAATCTTCAGTAACTACTTCAACACAACTTTCTCTGTGTATAACATACTTACCTCTACTCCACTTCCATGCTCCATTTCTGGCTACACCAACAGAACTTAGTCTGTAATAGCCTATTATCACAGCCCCTTATAAAGTTCCTATTTTAATACATTCAAAATAAACACACAGAGTTGGACAGCTGTCTTCAAGAAAAACCTGCCTGCATTTGTCTCCAACACATTATTTTCTCTGATGCAAACAGTAACAAGTTTCCTCATTTGACAGTATTGAAGTAAGAGTAAGGGTCTCTTCTCTCAAATTGCTGATGACAGCACGAGAGGAAATGGCCTCAAGTTCCATCAGGGGAAGTTTAGGTTGGAGATTAGGAAGAAGTTCTTTCCTGAGAGGGTGGTTGGGCACTGGAATGTGCTGCCCAGGGAGGTGGTGGAGTCACTGTCCCTGGGGGTGTTCAAAAAACGGGCTGATGAGGCACTTGAGGCCATGGCCTGATGGTTAGGGATACGATGGGATAAAGGTTGGACTTGACCCTGGAGGTCCCTTCCAACCAGAATGATTCTATGATTCTAAGAGTACAAGATCTAGCCTTCAAACTTGGCCTCCAAACCCCTTTAAAGCCACCGACTACTATTTGCTTCTTTGCATTCTAGCAACTGCTGTCATGTTAAATCAATTCCCAACAGCTCAGTTATTGTGCTGTCAGCACAACCCGGTCACAGGAAATCCATATGGTCTCACCAGTTTAAGAGATGGTGTCTTTGGAAGGGAAGTTACTCCCTTCCCTAAATGACCAAATCACAGAATCCCAGAATCCTAGGGGTTGAAAGGGACCTCGAAAGATCACCCAGTCCAACCCCCCTGCCAGAGCAGGGTCACCCAGAGTCCATCACACAGGAACGCATCCAGGCAGGGTTTGAATGTCTCCAGCCAAGGAGACTCCACAACCTCTCTGGGCAGCCTGGTCCAGTGCTCTGGCACTCTCACAGGAAAGAAGTTCTTCCTGAGATTCACATGGAACCTCCTGGGCTCCAGTTTGCATCCATTGCCCCTTGTCCTATCATTGGTCAGCACTGAAGAAAGCTTGGCTCCATCGTCCTGACCCTCACCCTTTACAGATTTGTAACCATGGATGAGGTCACCCCTCAGTCTCCTTTTCTCCAAGCTAAAGAGCCCCAGCTCCCTCAGCCTTTCCTCACAAGGGAGATGTTCCACTCCCTTCATCATCTCTGTGGCTCTGCGCTGGACTCTCTCAAGCAGTTCCCTGTCCTTCTTGAACTGTGGGGCCCAGAACTGGACACAGGACTCCAGATGTGGCCTCACCAAGGCAGAATAGAGGGGGAGGAGAACCTCTCTCGACCTACTGACCACCCCCTTTCTAATGCACCCCAGGATGCCATTGGCCTTCTTGGCCACAAGGGCACATTGCTGGCTCATGGTCATCCTCCTGTCCACCAGGACCCCCAGGTCCCTTTCCCCTACACTGCTCAAATCATTTTGAAAGGAAAGCACCAGCTGAAATCACGAGACAGACTTCCAGGAGAGAATTGTGAGAAAAAGGCAATTTCTCTTACCATCGTCGGTGTCGTAGGCGTACGAGGACAGGCGCAGGGTGGTGGCGCAGTATTCGCACTTGAAGCAACTTCGGTGGAAGAACTTGCCTTCAGCACTCAGCCTCTCCATCACGTAGACTCGCTTGCGGCAGAAGTAACAGACATCACTGCCTCCCAGGTTCTGGGGGAACGTCTTTTTGAGCGAGCCCTAGACAGAAACAGGCATGGCTAAACTCATGTGTGCCCAGCCTCACCGAGACTGCACGGTCACGTTTTCTCTTCCTTTATGTGGATCCAGGAGCATCTGGATGCTGCAGTTTTTCCACACGTGGATGCTGCAGTTCTTGGACACAATTCATACGTTCAACCAGGACACCAAGAACTAACCTTATCATTCAGGGAAGAAGGTCCTAGGATGCCATGCCTACATACGTCAGGAGTATAATAAGCTCTGGGTAGAAGAGCTTAGAGTACTTAGAGTGGAAGAGACACCAGTACTATTAATGATGACATTGAAATAAAGGACTGAAGGAGGCATACGATGGAAAACCAAACCCACTGCAAATTCTTCAAACAGCAATTCTTAGACCTACGTTATCAAAATCTGTATCTCTACCAGAAAAAAAACAATGCAGAAGTAGCCCCAGGGGATCAAACACATCTTTGTAAATATGAGAAGCAGTTTCTCAAATGTTTATGCTCAACTCATAAATGCTGAGATGAGATTAAAACATTTTGCAAGGAAAATGAGGATGAGTGAGGGCAGATGGAGAAAGGGAAATGAAGTCTTTCACGAAGCTATTACAGATGCCACCAGTGGCAATAACAACTAGACTCTCAGTCTTTCAGATCTACAGCACATCTAATCACAAACACCATCTTCTGTCCATGGTCTTACCAGTTCCTTCTTGTCTAGAAGGGTTTTGGGTTGCTCTTTCCTTTGAAGCTGATTAGCTATCTGCTCAGCCAACGAGCTCACGCCGCCTGTGTACATCTTTATGTACTTCTACCAGATGGATGGGATAAAACAACAGGGCAGTGAGAAAAGGGGAAAAAAAAATTAAATTAAAAAAAAATTTACTAAAGTGATAGTAGGTTAGGTGGTGGAAAGGTGCAGAGAGGTCAAACCATGCCAAGACAGTGGACAATATGAAGTGGTGAGTAGTCACAGCAAAGCTACTGTCATCAGGAGTCACCAGCACAGGCCAGGATCAACTGCATCAACAGAAAAGGGGGCTTGCACTTGGCATTCTCTAAGTGCTCCAGAAATACTATGATGGTGATGATGAACAAAGCAGATCTTACTTTTGCCTGTGGGGTATTTTGCACCTGGAAACTTGAGCGTAGACACTGCTCAGAGATGAGGCCAAATACAGGTTAAGATTTTAGGTTCCAGGCAAAATTGGCACCAGAAACAAAGATCTTTTAGAAGACATGTAACACAGTCTAATGCTGATCACAGCAGCATATTTGTGTGCTTAGCAACTTAGCAAAGAATTAATTTACAGAGCATTCATAGTGCAGGGAGAAATCCTTAACTAAGGAACTCGGTGATTATTCAAAATATGAATTCTCCCAATGCTAAAAATACATAGAGGTTTATACAAAAAGAGATGCAAGAGCCTCATCTGATGCATTAAAGCCACACCTGCCCTACCTCTGGAACATGTCCTTGTCCAACTGTGAATATGGCTTTATGACTAAGCTTTTCTCCATCATGGGTATTGGTACCTAAAAACCCTCCAGCATTCCAAGAAAGGTAAGCAGGTTGGCCATTACCTTAAGTGGCACAAAGTGAGGATCTGCAAGCCAAGTTCAGTCCCTGCAGGAGTGGAGGAAGTGTTTTGCACAGGAAATACTTTGGCAATAAGCACGTGGTTAAGAGAATGATGTGGCTACATCCCTGTTAGCTCAATCACACTGCAAACACCATGTATTTGACTCGGAGCAGCAAGGAGCACACCAAGCAATTTTCCTTTTCCAGACTAAGAAGCGTTATGAATGTTTCCAGCTGGCATCTCCTCGGGAAACAAAGAATCAGAGAGACACTCATGCTTCTGGCAAGTGTAAAATACCAAGGGTAACAGTATTCTGAAGGAAAGGACTAGAGTTGTTTCTCAAAACCCCCTTTACTCATACAGCAGGACTTGTTTGAAGCACACTAGTTATGTCACACAACTAATAGAAATTTCCTAAGTGTGGTTATCAGCTTTTTAGGAATGTTGCAGTCCTTCACACGTTCAGACATTAGGACAGCAGGAAGCATCACAAAAACTGAAATTCACTGCAGAATGGGTGGTGCTTTGTGGGAAAAAAATTTGTAAAATGGAGTGCTCAAGCCCTGTTATCACTGATGTCCTAACTCCTAAACTGTGCCACTGCGGTAAAGAGGGTTTCTTTCTACCCAGAAAGAACTTCTACCTGTCTACTGATTCCACCCCAAAATGCAGAGCACTCACAGCATTTATGTATGCAAGAACTGCCACACAATTTGGCTTTCCCAGGTTCCCTATCCCTCCTCAGCTGCTGCGTGCAGAGTTGTGTTTCAATGCCACACACCACATCTTGTCAAACACTCCATTTAAAATGGTGCCCACTGGAAAAATTTCCTTCCTTTCATTCCACATTGATCTGTAATCAGCAACCATAATCATTTGGCCAAGAGTTTCCCATTTTCCTCTAAAAGACCAGAAGCCTTTGAGGCTTTTTAAAGTTTGCTTAAAAGATAGTTCAAGCTTTTCTATGGGAAAAAAATTCCTTTAGCTGAACAAGTTTTGATTTGAAACCTTCACCCAACCTTAACTGCAGATGCTTCAGAAGCTTTACATTTCTACCAGCACATAAACTTAAAAAGTTTTTATGCTAATCCTAACTCACAATACCTCAGACTATTTGGTGTGGGAAGTTTAGTTGCTGGATTTAGGATATTAGGGAGAAGTTCTTTACTGAGAGGGTGGTTGGGCACTGGAATGGGCTGCCCAGGGAGGTGGTGGAGTCACCGTCCCTGGGGGTGTTCAAAAAACAGGTTGCTGAGGCACTTGAGGCCATGGTCTGATGGTCTGATGGTTAGGGATATGATGGGATAAAGGTTGGACTTGCTGACCCTGGAGGTCCCTTCCAACCATAATGATTTGATGATTCTATTTCTGATTTGTACTTCTTTTTTCCTATACATCACATCTGGTCTAATATTAGGTCTTAAATGATGCATGCAAAAGCCTTCAAGATACACGTTCAGCAGCATTTTCAGGAGTGGGCAAAGAACCCACTCCACCTTAGGTCAAATCAAGTTCCTGGTGTTTGTGTGTGACAACTGCAGCTCGTCCAAATTCTCCGTGATTTTCAGAAAGCCAAAGTACTCTTTATTTCCCACTGTCCCTTAAGCACCTATTCACAAACACATTCTGGAGCTTGGCCCAAGATCTCCAACAAAGCAGCAAGCAAAATGAGCCTTACTGCAAAGCCAGGAGTATCAGTGCTCAAAAACCTGATTTAAGGGTGAGATTTACCCCAGGTTTTTAATTTACACCAAATGTAGTACGTTTCAAACTACTTTATGGCTGATAGTAACCAAGCTATGGCACAGGCTGCCTCTGGTTTTTCATTGTGCAGGTGAAGCATTGCAAGCCCAGCCATCTCTCACGGTGTGTCCTTGGCTGGTGGGACCAGGGTGCAGCAAGCCAAGGCAGCTGAGTGCACCTTGCAGTGCTCAGGCTAAGGGCTACCTGTCGAAGAGAGTCAGATGAAGGTGAAGAAGGGCGATTAGAAGAACGGAGGCTAAGGGAGAGCTCCCACTGGTCAACAAAGAATCGGCGAGACGGTTCAGTCTCAGGCTACAAAATAAAATAAAAGTCAAAACAATCATACATGGCTACAGAGGGAGGAGAGGAGAAAACAAACTCAGGCCCTTCTGCCCCACCATCCAAAAAAATTAAGTCTTAAAGACTCCTGTAGGAAAACTCAGAGAGAAATGTCCAGTGTATCTTCATTTTCTCCCTAGTGAGGCAGAGTTAAGTTATTCTTTATTTTACTCTTTATTAGGTTTTCAGTTATTTAGTACCATTTGGAAGCAGTTACCTACTTTCACAGATGTCTAACCTCCTGTAACCCAACCAACTAAGCCACTGGCAAAGATCCCAAATGAATTTCCTCTGCTTCTCCTGTATCTCCCACTGTTCTGTATCACTGGTCCAAGGCACTAGGATTGTATTTCAGGCCATGTGAGACCTCTTCTTTATTTCACCTATATAAATCAAAAGCCTGCTCTCCTTTAGGATGGAAGAGAAAGAAATCAACTTGTATGCGTTGCCAGTAATTAGCAAATTTCCAACCTACAATTTTCTGTAAGCAGACTGGAAACATTAGACTAGAAAGAATGAAACAATACAAAACAGTATGCTGTTCTTGTTTATCAAATGGCAAACAACAAACCTCAAACTGAGAATCCGCATCCTTCTGAGACAGGTTCCTCACAGGAGGACCCAAAATTTGGTCTTCCAACATATTCCTCATTATGTTTATTGCTCATTATGCCCATTTCCCAAGAAATACTTCACATAAATAGGAAAAAAACCCAGTATCAGCCAAATAGCACTGGTGGAAGCTGTGCATTCATTGAAATTATAATCTGTAAAGAAAAACTATGCAAACTTCAAATATTTGACCCTCTTTTTTGTAAAAGAGGGTCTTGTGAAAATTATGTTTTCCATTTTAAAAAGGAGAAACGGATGTCATGTAGCTGCATGACCCATGAGGCCACTTAGAACAGCCTAGCCTCAAGATTAAATCTGCTGGACAAAATGCAAAAGAGCCTGGCTTTCACAATTCCCCCAATTTAAAGAAATAGAACTGTTTACTTTATACACAGATTTTCTGTACTGAAGATCATCAACATTTAATCAAATTTCTTTTCTGAAAATATCTTTCCTTGCTAAGCTTTCTTTCTCTTGCAACTATTTTCTTCTTGTTTTCTTCTCTTAAATCCCACATCGTAATCTAGCATTGCCTGCAGTGTTCCAACATCTGTTTCCTTTTTCCTCTCTGCCCTACCCACTTTATCGTTTCTGCTGTGTTGTGTTCTCCACCTCCTCTATATTTTCTCTCCTCCTTAATGCTGCACTACACAGAAATTAGATCGTTACAAAAATAATTTCTATCTTTCCATTGTAATGCTGTTGATCTTTTCCACCCTCAAAAGGAGTTAAAAGTTCTAGAGAGCCACACAAAAGGTAGGGGCAAGATGTTTTGGTCTAGATGTTCACATCTTTATCATCACTTCAACTGAGTAAGGGAATGCAAAGGAGAATGCTGTCCTTGGATCATGCCTGAGATCTTCAGCTGTGTCACCCATTAACAAATGGATGTTAATATGTTTAAATTAGGCATCTTACCCAGTCTTCCATGGTTTCCTTCTACGTCCCCAATTCTATCTCAAATCCAGCCAAAGATTCACTTTTCCTTCCTTCAGAACAGCTTCACTGACTTTAATTATCAGCAAAGACAGCATCCCCAAAAGAACAGCAATGTAAAGTGACCTAAATGTTATATGTTTCCTTTTGACATGACTTGGAAAAGTTATGCCCATCAGCAAAACTTCTAGGACTGCTTAGACTCCAGTCCAAGAAGAGAGCTTGATTTTGGATGGTTAACTCAAAACAGTAAGCTATGAAAAAAAAAAAATCACTTATGTAGCTGGTGTTTTCCAAAAGCACTCTCCAGTTTGCCAAATAGAGTTGAAGACAACTGAAAACAGAGAGGGGCAAAGCAACTGGAAACTAAAGATACTGCTGTTCAAACTGGCATGCTCCTGTATGCCAAGGATGACACACTGGAGAGAAAAAGAAGCACAAAACCAAACCAAAAGAGTACACTGGAATCAAAGAAAATCTGCACAAGCTGCCAACTCTGCTGTTGGAAACGAGCATACAGGAAGCATGGACACAAAAGTGGTACTTCAGAGCCAGGAATTACGCTTGGGAAATGCAAATGTTCCTGCTTCCAGAAGCAAGTCAAATTTGTGAGCAACTGCCTGGTAAACAACCACTGTTAGATGATTTGATCTGGAGTGCAGCTGGTTTTCAGCGTGTACTCTGAAGCTTGCAGGCTGTTTTTTTACCTTAAGGCTTGTATTTTGCTTTGAGAAATGGAAACATCGTCATTCGTGGAAAATAGGAGACAGTTAAGAACTGGCAAGTGGGATAAAAGCATTACACAAACTAAACTTGACCACGTCTTTTTAACCACATGGCTGTAACAATGGTCACTGTACTCTGGTGGATCTTTCTATCCCTCTGACCCCATACATCACCTGTCCCTAGAATCCCACATGGAGACAGGACAGCAGATAAGCAGGGCTGTAGTCACCTGATGCCTCACTGCAGGTCTGGACTCCAGGAGAGCAGCCAGCTGACATGCCCTCTGCTCAACATTCTCAGGCACTTGGTGATCAGAAAATAAGCGAGGAGATCTCTGTGAGATGAGGAAGGAGGGAGGAAGTAAACAAACCAAAAGGAATAGACACTGAAATGTCAGACAACAGGTATGGGATTCACATGCAGAATGGTGAGGGAAGCTCCCCTGTGAAGACTATTTTTATTTTCAGTAAGTGGAAATTATTTATTTCCAATGTCTACTGTTTAATGAAGTGCTAAGTTTTGCCCCTCAAGGCCAAGGAAACACAGTTGAATTAGTCATTCACCACTCGCCCACCTAGGACTGCTGCAGCCAAAACCAAACAAGCGTGTGTGGCCTCTCCCTCTGGCATCACCATCCAAAACCAAAACAAAAGGTGGCTTTATCATGCAAAGGAGCTAATTTGTCAACTTATTACACTACAGTTCTTCATTCTCAAGGATTTCCTTTACCTATCTAAATCTGCAAACACTGTTTTCCAGATTTTGTGCACAGAAACACATTTTTGGGGTAATGTACTTCAGTTCTCGTCACGAATGACTTCGTCTCCGCTGGCACATGGAAAGTGAGTGCTGCACTTATGGTTAATGGGACTGACTGGCTGAAACAGAGCACAGCAAAATCAAACTATCACAGGAGCTGCCAGTTTTACTTCTGCAGCTTCAATGCCATACTTGGTCTCACCACACTGTCATGTCAACACCTCCCAGACAATATCTGACACCTCTGCTATTCTGGTCCTTCCTATCAATCCTCTCACACTGTTGTGTGGCATGTCCTGTACAGGACAGGAGTTATCACCTGCAATATCACCCAGCCTTCAGCTTATTGTTTGTAGAGTTCAAAAGCAAAACAGAGCAGGGACTGTAAGTGTGTGCATAAAGAAACTTCAGGCTTGATCTGTGCAGAGGAGTTCCAGGGCGCTGCTATGGATTGCTGACTGTCCTCCAGACCAGAAAACTGGGTTCACACCCAATTTTTGGGAAGACCTTTTCCCATTCAGATTGCATTAATAATACTCTCTCCTTTCAGCTGCTTTCAGTTCCACCTACTCCTTCCTACTACATCATTTCCACTCAAACTGGGGCCCATTATAAAGCTGTGGGCTTCTGTGTCGCTGCAGACACACGCTTATTCGTTTTCTACTGCCTGTCACAAAACATTCAGCCCACAAGAGTCTTTTGTTGGAACACATTCGGAAAGTTGCAACAGTTTTATAACTGGCTACCACTTATGATTTAATTCATTCAAAGCCTTTACTGGAATGTCAATTAATTTGTCAACATGAATTCATATCAACAAATTCTTCTGAGTTCCTATCCTTTCTTTCCCATGCTTCTGTGTAATACTGAGCCATTCAGACTGCTGAATCTTTCATTGTTAGGAAAGGCTTCAAAGTCTCTGTGCTAAATAATGCCTCATCATTTTTCCTTTTCCTTTGGCCTGTAGGAGGCAGGGTGAAATGCCAGTTGTTCAACCAGCCAGAAAGCAAGCAGTGGAAACAATGCAGCTACGTCCGCCTGAATTAGCACACCACGTAACTCTTCTGGTTCTGCTCCAGCCACAGAGTACTTCAATAAAGAGGTGTGAGAGGAAAAGAAGAACGGGAAGAACTTAAGTGCTAGATCTGCAGCAAAATAAAAGCATGTAGCAAACTGCTGATGAAGGCTTGCTATGCGTTTATGTGGGTATTGCACAGAAATCATCACTCCTGATTGACTCTCAGCAGTTCCAGCGTGTTAACAGCAGCATTAGGGTGAGTGTGTGTTTTACTACCCAGTACATTTGCTCTCTGTATTACACACATCCACCACAGCCTTGTGTCATCAGCATCCATGCCATTTGTTCATGCTCTTTACCCTTTCCTGCCTGGGACTCTGCTCCCCGGGATAGTCGGCACCAGGTTCTCTGTTTCTCTGCAGGCAAAAATGATGAGCTTAACAACCACAAACCAACTTCCTAATTAAAACACACTTAATCTGAGTTTTCTTATGATGCAGGCAGAAAAATGGCCATAATGATAGCAGAAAAAAAAAAAAGCAGCTTATTAAGAAGAATATTCTAAAACTGGCAATAATAACTTGGATCCTGTAGGGAAAAGTTTAAAAACCAGTCCATATGTATTCATATTAGGTCAGTAAACCACCACAGTGTAATGAAATTAGTATGATAAAGATGGTAAGGCACTCAATATAACTCATACTTTGATGTTAGATCAAAGGAAGGAAATGGAAAGTTTAAAAGAAGTGGCAGAATGAATGCATTAGAAGTGCAGAAGTACAGGCTTTAACACACACCAGTGTAACAAGGACATAGATCCATCTGACTCGCTGTAAGGTCTGGGCCAAGACAATTTCATGGAAAGAAATCATCCCCGAGGAAAAAAGAGCATCTCCAAAAGCAGACCCCTCTCAAATTGAGTCTAACAGATCCGTTCTGTAGCACGGGAGGCAAAAATTCCTTGGAGTTAAAAGCCAAAATTATTATTTTTTATTATTATTATTATTTGTTTGAGCAAGAAGACATGCCAAAAAAGCTTCCTACAGGACACGTGTAACATGAATTCATAAGCATACAAGTGTTTTCCACCTATGGGGAAATTTATTTGTGCAATTCCTATTTGAAGTTACAGGAGGTCTGTGGAACTGCAGCTGCCTTTTTATCATCTCAAGGTCAATTCAGGATTGATCAGGGAGGAATGGAATTTATTACTGCAGCAGGCAAACAAAACAAACATTTTAAAAAGAATTGAGATGACCACGTACAACAAGACACAAGTATTAAAAGATTTCAGGTAATATTTAACTGGGAGGACAACAAACATGCACAAACATCTGGCTGCACATTCATAAACTATTCAGAACAGCTCTCCCTGCTCCAAATTGAAATTCAGATAGACTGAACACAAAATTTGGTGAGACAAAGGCTTGGGCGTGGGGGAAACAGAGACACTGGACACATGCAGGCCACTACAACACTCTAAAGAGGCACTTCATACAAGTAATCATGAAAGTTTCATGAATACAAGGGCAAATTTTCATTCACACTTGCTTAATGAAAAGTGGGGATGGAGAAAAGTCGTGTTTGCTTTTCCTGCACTACTCCAAACATTTCTATTTTGCTGCAATTCAAAACAGCAAAATGCTACCATAGCTACAAATTACCCTACAGCAAAATCTGAGTCTCCAGTGCATCAGACAATCAAAATCATCCTTCTGGTGAGCTAACACCAACCTGTGCTTCTAATCTAAGAGGTTGAACAAGCCCTGCCACCATCTGAGAAAAGAAAATTGGAAATGCATTCGTAAATGGGACCTCCAGGAGCTGATCTAGTCACATGTACAAGCAGTAATGAAGAGAGAGGGACAGAGCATGCAGAGAGAATCACCTGCTGCCTGGGATATGGTGGAGAGGAAGGTGGAGTGGAAGAAGAGAGCATGATCACTTTTTTGGGGCAGGTCCGAGAACGTTCCTTTTTCCTCAGCTTTTTTAAAAACAGAAAAAGAAAAAAAAATCATAATAATGGTAGAAAAGAGATAACATTATCACTGGCTTTGGTGAGACAGGCCAGAATGCATGAACCAAGAGACCATGATCCTAAGCTCACACCTCACACGAATGACCTAAAGCCACATTTTATCTGAAGCTGAAAGACCAAAGCTTTCCACCCATAGCCACAAAATCTCACATCTCCTTGACAGATACTTCTAAGGGCAGCCAACGTGTACTTTTATCAGTCATCAGTTGAATCTGACTCCAGTCTTACAACCAGTGAAAGGTACAACGTGAAACTCTCCATAGCACAGCTGGACTGCTCTTTGCTTCATGAAAAAATCACTTATTGCTGTGCCTTGCCGTGCTCAAAGATACCCATCCTGTTGAACTACTTACTCTTTCTGGCAATTCATTAGCAGTTCAACTCAAGTCACAGTGTTCTGTTCTCAGCTTCAGACCCCTCCTCTTTAACTTACAGATACTAAACCACCTCAGGCAAGAGAAATTGTACTTCATTCTTCTACTAGAATGGAAATACAGCTTTTTTATAGCTAAAATGTAGCCATATCTAGTAGTCTGAATATTATCCAATGTATACATGTCCTCATTTTAATATGCCAGAAAACATGCCTTTCTAGTTCTGTACCTCCTTACTATGCACAGTCTTTTCTCCAGCACTTCTTGATTATTAATGTATCTTCTGCCTGATTTTTCCTTTTCTTTTGAGTTCTCACCAGAGCACATCTGGAAAGTGCTGCACTGCGAAACAAAATGCTTTGTATCCAAAGGCACCATCAGATAGCCCTCCAAAGAAACACCATGCTATTTAAAGATATTACAGATGTTCCTTGCTGCATTTATAGCTGAGCTGGTACTAACATCTGTTTGGGTGTTTTCTTCCCTTTCAGAAAAAAAAAATACCTAAAAAAAAAATCAACTCTAATTCAAACAGATGCTACAAGCAGCTTGAACTAAAGCACATGACTTTGCACTGAAGTGGATGAGGAACATTTATATGCTGTTTCAGAAGGCTCAACTGTGAAGTCACTAATTTCTAGCTGAAAGGATGGCAGTATTTTCAACCACTACAGCTCTTCATGAACTTTCACCTGACCACGGCTGAGTTTGCGTTTCAAATTCCAACATTTTCACAAACTTGTGGATTTTTGCATGGCAGACCTCAGAATACAACATTGTACAAGTAGATGAAGTACATGTCCAGTCCTCCAGCAGGATACATTTCTGAGCATGCAAAGACAAAGATGGCTAGAAGAAAGATGCATCAATACATTTAAATAAGAAATTAAGTAAGAAAAACAGTATTTGCAGAAATCACTGGTGGTGTCATTTCTCCACTGTTAAGATTCCAGCTCCTGCTGACTGTGGCCATCTCACTCATTGCACATCTTCAAAAACCACAGTCACAACAGAACTGCTGTAAAGAGTTTGTACTGCTGTACCTTTATCACACACCAGGGAACCATCCCAAAAGAACAAGCATCAGACCTCCAGAGGCAGGGAAAACGTGCACCAAGAGATACATGATCTCCATCTTCCACACATAGCTTGTTGCTGCTAGGAGACCTATGAAACTACAGCAGAAAACTGCTGAAGGCCATAAGCCAAGAGTCTGGGAAGCCAGGACAAAATTCAGTTTAAAAGGCTCATCTCCCATACCCATACAGTCAGATCCTCTTCTGGATGGACCACATGGCTTTTCCATGGCTTCACGATCCCCAGTGAGATGCTCTCTCTCAAAAGCAGCCAAAATGGCTTGGAAAGCAATAGAACACACCATGGAAGATGTTTATATACAAGTAGGTGTTCATTTGAGGAGATAACCACCACACCACAGAACACAATCCAGGTTTTTTAGGAGGTATTACCATCACATAAAAAAATGCACACATTTCCACTGTGCAAGTACACTGAACAGCATCTTCATGCATTACCAGCTGCTGCTGAGGTGCTCATAATAGCACGAACCCAATTTTAACACCACCAATAAAAATTCTCAAAGCATAGCTCAATGGTGCAAGCCTCATAATCCAATTCACGAGGAAAATGCAGGCCACCCAGAATGCTGTGAGGTTTTTAACCTGCTTCACCTTTCGAAGGTTTACCCTTTCTAAGAGGGATAGCATTAAAGACCTCGTGATGAAAGTAGGTGCTGCAGAAGAGATTCTGCCAGGATTTCACTTTCCAGGGATCCCGTCTTAGCAAGCCACCCCTA
This sequence comes from Aegotheles bennettii, assembly GCA_013398125.1. Lineage (NCBI taxonomy): Eukaryota > Metazoa > Chordata > Aves > Caprimulgiformes > Aegothelidae > Aegotheles > Aegotheles bennettii. The sequence continues at coordinate 108,568 of VZRW01013744.1, read as the reverse complement.
GCCAACCTGTACAACAGACACAGCCAGCCTTCCAAACTCATGGAAACTGCTGGCCTAGTAATAGTAACTCTTAACCCCATGGCAAAGCAAGATTCTAGACTTAAACTGATAAGCAAGTGCAGCTGAGGAAGCCCATCTGACAGACACTGGCAGATAACAGCCCAAGGCAGGTGTAAATTTTCCATCAAAACTGGGGGTTCAACCCAGACCACATCCTTTGCAACTGTGTGGTTTCTCCCCTGCAATCATTCTCATGCTTTTGCAGTATACTTTCCTCTTCCATCCAGTTTCCAAGATGCAGGACCAAAACTATCAAACGTGAGACACAAAACTTCCTTTCTCCCGAAGACTCCAAGGATCTCAACTTCATTCTGCCTATTGGCAAGAACATTAACCAACTTGTGGTTTCCCTGAATAACACACCTCCACTTTGTCCCCTTCAGAACTGCTTTGCTCCTCTCCAAAGGACTCTTCAGAAGAAGCTATTTGCTATGTAACATATCTTACATGCAGTCACTGACAGAACTTTCTGCTCATAAACTCTGACACTTGTGACAAACAAGGAACCCTTTCCCACGGGGTAGTGAACAGCTCTTTCCAGTAAACACACATCCTTCCTAAAGACCTTGTAAGGAACAATACTAATCCTTCACAGCATCTCCAGTAACATGGACTGATACCCCACACCATCTCCACTGTTGTTAATCCATGGCCCAGGAGTGCCCGGAGTCACAGTGGGAAGCTGTTCCAGTACTGTGGGAACACACAGTCTCACAGCAATCCCATTCTGCATGCACAAGCAAGCAGAATTAGGAATCTCAGCAGCAAGCTGGAGCAACTGCTGCTGCAACAACTTCCTGAGAGATGGACTTCTGTGCAAGGTTGGCAAAGCTGGCTGCTCGCCTCAGTGGATGGCTCTCTGCCTCAGCTCATCCCTGATCAGGAATAAATCACACAATCACAGAATGTCAGGGGTTGGAAGGGACCTCGACAGATCATCTAGTCCAACCCCCCTGCCAGAGCAGGACAACCAACTGCAGCCAGGGCTGCCCTCCACTGTCACCGCTTCAACTAGACCCTCCTTGTTGGTGAGCAGAAGATCCAGCAGCGCTCCTCTCCACCATCTGCATCAAGAAATTATCATCAATGCATTGGAGGAACCTTCTGGACTGAGAATGGCTGGCTGAGCCATATCTCCTTCCAGCAAAGCCTTCCAGCAAAGCCTTCCAGCAAATATCTGCGTTGTTAAAATCCCCCATGAAGACCAGGGCCTGTAATTGTGAGGCTGCTGCCTGTAGAAGGCCTCATCAACTTCCTCACCCTGATCAGGTGGCCCATGATAGACACCCACAAGAATATCACAACCATATCACAACAGAATCAAATGATTCTATATAGTCCCATAGCTTTTGGATGAAGACAACTGATGTTCTTTCACCTGAATTTCACCAGGCAGGTAATAAGGAACCTTTGGAATAGGGATGGTATCAACTGTTCTTTGATCCTCCTGTGTCCTGCAGATTTTGCATCCTCGAGACTCAGTTTTATTCTTCTCAGTTTCAATTGTCAGATGAAAAGCACTGCAAGATCCAGCATGAAACCTGCACCCGAGAACCAAACATCACCTGCTGACTCAGTAAAATCTGTCAAGGAAAGATCATCTCCAGATGTAATCTTGAGAGGGGAATCATCTGCACCAGGCAATCAGTGAGAGTGTTGAATAAAACAATGAAAGCCTTCTGAAAGTACAATTGTTACAGAAAGATTTTTCAGAGGTCTGCCCTACGTTGCTGCCTATATGGAGATGCTATCAATGTTGAGAGAGACCAGAAGCATTTTTCTTCTCCCTCCCTCCCCCCTGCCTTTTTTTCTTTTTTTTTTAATCATGCAGTGCAAGCAAAAACAAGAACAAATCCAGTACCAAACTGCTCTCTGGGGAGGAGAAAATCCTCATCATAAAAGCAGGAAACAAAAGGTTTTTTGCCTTTTTTTGGATCAATTACAAAAGGATGACAATAAGAACTTTTGTGTTTCACTGTAAAGGGTTAATTATAAAGCCTTCATAAAGTTTCAATAGCAGGTTCAAATACAAATCTGAATGATGCAGGGATGTGATCTTCTCCAAGTGCTAAACCACAAATCTTCATCCTTCTGAACTGAGATAAAGTAGACTGCAATGATTGTCTTCCTTTTTTTGGGGGGGGCTAAGATAAGCAATGCTCATCAACCGACTTAATATTGTACAGCCATATTATATACTGATGCAATTCTGCAACAGTTCTTTGGGTTTTCCCCTTTTACCTGGGAAGCATTCTTAAAAAAAATGACATTTTCTTTAATCATGGATTATGTGTATCTACCTGAAAGTGCTCATTAGCCAATAAAGATGATTTTGATGAGACAAGAGTGTAGAAGAAATAAAAACAGAGTCAGGAAACCTAAACATAAAGTTGACATATTTTTAAGACACTCTTGAAAGACAGTAATTCCCCTGCTTTAGGTCTTCTTTCTTGGAGAGTAATCTTCTAGATCGTGGCACTGGTTGTGATATGCAGCACTAATTGTGTGGGATGCCTTGAAACTATGAAACCATAAACATGCAGAACCTTGGATTTCCAAACTAGTGTGATCTTCTTCCTCTTGACTCCAAAGTATGCTCTGATTAAACTGCAACCAGAAAGTAGCAGATGTTTTTCAGATTATGGCTGCCAGAAAAACGTTATCTCGGCACTCTCAGAAACATGAGGAGACCATTTGCACATGGAGACAGTGGAAGCAGAGGAAGCCAGTGAGATAAGTATCCCTGTCTGCCTGAAAATATTGTCCATCACCAAGCCTTGCTTTTGAAAGTGCATTTCTTAGAGAAAAACACCTGCAATGACACTGGGCCACTACACACAAGCAAAAAGTGGAACCTTCTACCTGCTGATTTTTCTGATGTTGATCCCTATTCTGACCCCCTCTGTGGCAGAAGCCCTAAAATTTAACTTAATTCACAGTAACAGAGGAATCTGCAATGCAATGAAAGTGAGAAATTGCCAAGGACAGCTACATTTGTCATAGAGAAAAGGACAGGCACTGGCACAGGTTGCCCAGGGAGGTGGTGGAGTCACCGTTCAAAGAACGTTTGGATGTGGCCCTTGGGGACATGGTTTAGTGGTGGGCTTAGCAGTCCTGGCCTGATGGTCAGGCTCAATGATCTTGAAGGTCTTTCCCAATCAGAGTGATTCTATGATTATAAATAAAGTCTCCCGTAACTCCAGAACACTTAAGATTTCACATGTGAATAGCAAAACTGAGAACAGATTTTACTATTTCTACCAAGGAAGAGCTTTAACATCATAGATGATGTGACACCTTTAACTTCACTGGTTGTGATAGCTGCTTACATGTTTTCCATTTTTTTCCTAACAGAAAAGTCTAGAAATACCCTGGACAATAACATGTCTACACCAGGTTGTATCTGTAGGCAAGGTTTCTGCTAAAACATCCACTGAAACCCTGAGAAGTTGCAACTAGCAAAAAAGGGCAGGGAAAATTGGACCAAGTCTCTCTGAAACATTAAACCATGCATCATTACCAAAGGCAGATGTTGATTTTATTCATTAAAAGTTAAATTATTTAAAATAATGGACTCACACAAGGCACTAGATAAAGACTGACAGCTGGTGTTGGGTGCAGGCAATACATTGTGTTCATAATCAGTTTCTTTACCTGTTTCCACTGAGGCACAGGAGCAAGCCGGTCCTGCTCTCGGCTGCTGGATGGTTGGTTGTGAACACGTTCTTGGTAAGGCAGAACAGGCTGCTTCATGCAGGTTGTAGGGAAAGTGGACTGGGACCAAGGAGGAAAGATAAAAGAGTAAAGGAAACTCACGGAAAGCCAAAGGAATGGAATACAGAAGAAGACAGACAAACATTTAAGAAAAAAAGATAGGGCAGAGGAGAATTCATTTAGCAATTAAATATAAAAAGGGAAAAACATCCAAAAATAGGAAACTACATATGGTTTTGGACCTTCTCTTTATTTTAATTGTTCCTTCAAATCAGCCTGGTTATTCCAACCAATATATAGCAGCTGAGGAAACATTTGATTGGGAAAGAGTGGGATAAACTTCACCTTTCTGAGTTTACATTATACTGCTAACACCAGTGTGCAATGTAGTAGAGACAGACTTGACCTAGCTTTAAAGCAGCTAGGTCAGGTCCCACATACAGCCTGGCCAGGGCAGCACAGAGCCTGGCCCAAGCTATGAAGACAGACTACGCAGCAGCACAAAAACTCAGGCACTTAAATGATACAGAGCTTTATTCTGCTGACACTGCACCGCTAGCAGTAGCTTGAAGTGACTCAATCTACTTTCAAAGACAACCACCCTGCAGCTGCAGTGGTTCAGATACCACCCTGAACTACCAGCAGTCATTAGGAACTTGGAATGATACAAATAGCCCGAATGCAAAGAAACTCACAGGCATTTATCTGCTGCACTGAAACACACAAAAAACTTAATCACAGCTCACAAGAACAAACAGATGATAACCTGGTGTGAAAAAGCTTAACTTGGAAGTTAAATGATAGTTCTTAAGAAACAGCAGAAAAGGGATGTTCCTGGAAAGCATTTCAACTGCAATATAGTTTTAAAAGAAACCTAATTGCTGGAAAGACATTTTCAAAAGAGATTATATATCGTTATCAAGTGAATAACTGGGAAATAGACTTTTATTAGGATGTTCTACCCTATCCCATACTCCTAAATTTAACATTTTTCCTCTTTTGAGTAAACTTCACTCTTCCCCAGGACAGCTTTTGAAGTAGAAGAGCACCACTAGCATGCTGTCTCACAGAATGCATGTTGTTATTCATGATTTTCCTCCATAATTCCAAAATAAAGGGGTTTATTAACCGCCTCCTACCTGTCTTTGTAAGCTTGAGTACTGAACTGGTGCATTCTCCTCAAACTTGGCCAGTAGCTGGGTTGCTAAAGACTTGACTTTGTTCTGATTCCCAATGGCAGCATCAATTCTCCTCTCTGTCAGGGCGCTCACCAGCGTGGGCCTTTCTTCTCTGTAGCTTCGTGGGATGTCCTCCTAACCACCAGCAATATCAAAATTTAGCAAGAGGCAACCAGATCACCTTTTCCTCTCTATTTGCTGTGAAAAAATAATTTGTCTGCACTTGAAAGCACTTTTAATCTCCTTTGGCATATCATCAAAAGTTCTGTTAAACTTCACTTATCTTTTCAACCTTATTTGATACACTTATCTACTGAAGAGACCACAGCTGAAACACTCCCATAAATTCACTGACACAAAGCAAACCTTCAAACCTTCACTGACAACTCAAAATGTAAAGTTTTAACTCACTTGTACCTATTTGGCTATAAACATTTCAAGTGAAGGACTGCCTCGTGGGGCACATTACAAACACATGCTTTATGCTGAAGTTTTTAAGTATGAATGAAAATTCTGACTATACTGCACGACTTTACTAAATCGAAGTTTTATTACTGGTGTCCTCATGAAATCAAAGTAAATTGTAGCAAAAACATAATATGAGGGAACTGCAACATTTCATTTGTTGGGTACTACTCTTTCATAAACATCAGTAAAATAGTCACACTGTAGCTACAACACAGCATAACCTCTGAAGAGCAATTTATTTTTATCCAAAAAGAAAGTATCTTATATAAATTCTGTCTGTATATAGAAGATGAAAGGACTGGAGTGTGGACAAGGAACCTACCACATGTTTTCCTCCCTGACACCTTCCTCACTGTAATACTTACACCCTCAGATTGACTGGTTTTTCTCCTCTTCTCTGCATGGTAAAGTTCCTTTTCTTTTTTGTCCTGAGAAAGGAAGGAGGAAAGAAAACCCAAAGATTAGGATCTTCATACCCCTCTGCCTTGAGATAAATGTCATCAGTGCACTTAAATAAGCTTTGCAACACAACTGATTAATTCTCTGGCTCCATTTGTTTACAGGGATTCTTACCTTCAAACGGGACGTTCTTCAACACTTTCAACTAATTGGGAACTGAGCAACCTGCTATGTTCCAATATAAAATATATCCCCAAATACTACCACGAGGCTAGGACTTTGAGACTAGAATATACCACTAATTGAGAGTACATATTACAGATGTAATTCTACAGTTATAAATGTCACGTATTGTCCCGTGCCAAAAGTTGATGAGCACATGGTCTTTTGTAAATACACAACCAACACACACTTGCACATGCATTTTTGGTACCACCTGCTCTGAGAGCAGCCTGACAGACACCAGTGTGGACTGCACAGACAGGACTGCAGTGTGGTTACCTTTGGAGTGCGTTTCCGAGAGATGCTTTGTCCCAGTTTACTGAGAAAAGAGATGGGTGATTTGGTACTGGCAATTGGGGCAGCTCTTTCTTCTGCATTCAGGTCCAGACTATCTGTTAGCAAAAACAGGCAGCACAAGGGAACACCAAGAAATTATTTCTGTGGTGCTATTATTAAATACACAACTGAAGGACTCACTGATTTATTTATTTTTTGGCATCACACTCTTTTTCTTAAATTCTCTGTACAAAGTGATTGTAATGTCCAGAATGAATACCTTTCTCAGCTACTCTGCTTTTCCATTTTGCCAAAATCAATTCTCCTTTCACGGTTTATAACCACCCAGAATAAATAGTGTTTGTTTACTCTATTTAATTTCCTATTTAAAGAGCATTGTGATCATCAGTGTTCTTAAGAAGAGTTCAGAGTTTTGAAAATGCTACTTGATATACTCTATATTTTAAAAGGCTATCATAGACAACTTTTTTTCCCCATGAGAATGATAGACTTGAATTAAGATCATCAGTAATAAAGACACAGTTATAACAGCATTGTTAATATTTAAAGGTAGGCCATATTGATTTGTGTTAGGCAATTGCATCTTTCAGTTCTAATCAAAAATCTTCCATTTCTCATTGGCCTGAACTTACTCTCACCATTCATGGATGGTAAGTAGACATAAAACTTGGCCAGTGTTTTGAAACTGCCCACTAAACAACTACTAGCAAGGCATCTCATATTAGCCAAGACAGATGAACCCCTAATAATAGCATGAGTAAAGAAAAGCTATCTAGTAGTGCTGAAGTGAGAACTTTTGAGGACATTATTTTGTATGAAGCTCCTGATGCTGCTAACACTGTCTTTATCAGCACCAATAAGAAGTCAACTTTTGTAATGTAAAGTTAGTGAGTGGGTAGTATGAGCTTATGCAGAAGCAGCATGAAGATGACTGAAGCACACATTCATCCTGAAGCTGCCTTTGAAGCTGAGGTACCTGCCCAAACTCCTTACCGCTAGAGGGGATGGTGTCTTTGAACATCTCATAGAACTGTGTGAGGTACATCACCATTGACAGTTTATCTGGCTCTTCCACAGATGCCATTTCCTTTCCAGTCATAATTGGAGATATCCCAAACTCCTTCTCGGCAATATCAAAGGCCATCTGGTTATTCTTCTCCACGTTGTGCTCATCCAAAGAATCAAAGTCTCTGCAAAGGGCAGAAAGATGGCATGCACTGAATCAAAGTAAAAACCAGGCTTCTGAAGGAACTCGGGGACCCATCTCCTTTGGTTTTTTTCTTCCAAGTCTCTTAAAATTATTTGCCAGCAATCTTTTTCTATTGCAGAGTTGATGCTACTTAATTATGGTGAACTTTTGCTCAAGCAGATTCTTTTTTCATTTTCTGCTCTTCTTCCAAACTCAGATTCTTCTCCTTGAAAAAGTTATTATCCTCTGAAATATATCTTCACTTATTTCTTTGCTGGAAGACTGTACTGTTTTCCTCTATATAAAACCTTTGTGTGCTTGGAACCAAATTAAGTCTTCACTTTTGTCCCCTTTTTTCCTTGACTGAGCTATATTTTAATTCTGCTGGCTTTTTGTAAAACTTGTAGAACTAAATAAAAGCTATATGAAAAGCTATAGCTTGTAGAGATTTATATAAACTGTTTTAAAAGCTATGTGAACTTTCCACGAGCTATATAGCTATTAAAGGTTAACTCAAGTACACCAACAGGAGTAATTCGGTGCACGTGGAAGAGAATAGCCAAGTCACTTTTCAGCATGCTTATATCTTCAACTACAGCTCTAGCACTTATATTTTTCTAATGTCTCTTTGGGAAGTTGAAGCCATTTCACATTTCAATCAAAGTATCAGAGTCTCTGCTCCTGTTGCTTCTCTCAGCCAGTGTTTTCCTATTCTAGACTCCAGGCACTGTTTTACCCAATATATAATGTAAGAGGACACATCAGCATGTTACTGCACAAACAGTAGCAACATCTCTATTTAGGCAGTGGGTGGCTACTTCTAAAAAGAGAAGCCTAAAAGTCTTTAAAAAGAGTTACTGTTAAACAAGAGATTTATCAGGAGCTGTGCAGAGACTTGTTAATAAGAAATTTAACAAGCTATGAACTACTCCTGACTAACTCCACATAGAAAAGAGCTGTCAGTCAATAATGCTTTCCAGGCAGGACCAATTTGAAGCTTAATTCTGTCAAATTATCCAGAAAGGAAAACGACAACACATTTACCTTCGTATTCATCAAGCTATTATGACCTTCCACTCTGCTGCTGAATCACCGTATGTTGGCTTCTATCAAGTTGTAACTGAATTCATTTCAATCCATTCCTCCGTAAGTCACAAATGCACTGCCTCAGTCTCCATACTACTCATGTTCTGCTCTTCCCAGCTATTCCCAGAGGAGACTGAGAGGAGACCTTATTGCCCTCTACAACTACCTAAAAGGAGGTTGGAGTGAGGCTGGTGTTGGTCTCTTCTCCCAAATTGCTGATGACAGCACGAGAGGAAATGGCCTCAAGTTCCATCAGGGGAAGTTTAGGTTGGAGATTAGGAAGAAGTTCTTTCCTGAGAGGGTGGTTGGGCACTGGAATGGGCTGCCCAGGGAGGTGGTGGAGTCACCGTCCCTGGGGGTGTTCAAAAAACGGGTTGATGAGGCACTTGAGGCCATGGTCTGATGGTCAGGAATATGATGGGATAAAGGTTGGACTTGATGACCCTGGAGGTCCCTTCCAACCAGAATGATTCTATTCCCAACAGCCAGTTACTCACATTAAGTCTGGACGGTATCTGTGGATAATGGCACACAAAGCCAGGCCACTTTTCCATGACATAGTGAGGTCTGTCACATTTACACCAGCATATCCATCCGTCTGCCTCTGGCACCAACTGAACAATTTATAAGAGCGAGCTACAGAATCTGTAAGAAATCACATTTTTAAGTAGAAACATAAACCATCTTTCATTTAATATGAAAACCAACATTAAAAACGTGAATCAACAAATAAGACCTGCATGTAAACAAGCTCCACCTACACTGAGCAATACAAGACAGAATTCTTATTTTATTTTTTTAAATACTATCTTATCAATTTCAGATCCAAGAATGGATTTTGAATTTGCTGAAAAGTAATTAAGTTATAACTTGCTAAGCTTTTCACCCTAGCCCTTGTAAAAGAGCCCCAGGAATTATAAAAACAGTCATAAAGGCTTGTTTTAAATATGAACAAAAGGATACAGAGTGGCACGAAGGCTCTTGAAAGCCAGACATACCATTTCTAATGGAAGAACTACAAATGTACTTCTGCAATCTTATTTTTCTCATGAAAGCTTTCCTTTAGAAGCACTGACCTGTTTTGACCTTGCCTTACTGCAAGACCTGATGAGATGACAGCCTAAAGAACAAATCAAAAGGCTACAGCAGCGAGAGGGAGGCTTAGCAGCAAAGTGCCACTCAGGGTCCCCAAGAACTACCTGGGCATCCAAAGGCAAGGTGAGCAAAAGGCAAAGTTCAACATCCCCTGCAGGGTACAGGGCAAGCAGACAGGTACTGAAATGCTCATCACAAGGCATCGACCTCTCAGAATAATGCAAGCAAAGTGAGGTTTCATTTGAAGTAAGAGATGAGATTAAGAATGAACATTAAAGACTGCACAAGAAGTACCTTCTGTTCTGTTTGTAGGAATTCTAAGCTTACAGGCTAGGCTTCTGCACTCTAAGGACACTGCTATAGCATAAAGGAGGTGGAAAACCACTTGCACAGCAAATACACTTAGAAATACAGCAGCATTATAAAGCAAGGGAAATTAAGCAAGCACAAATACATTTCCATATTAAATGAAACTTGAAAAATCAGAGCATTGACAAAACAATTGCTGGATACTTTTTCCTAAACCAAAAGAGACTGGTTAATTAATACTTCAGAGCCTTGCTGCTCTGTGTCCTGCACTGATCCAGCTCTGGAATACCTAAAGGAAGGGAACAGTAGTCAGACCTACCATTCCAAATCAGCTTTGGTGTCCTGGAGCTCACAAAGTTCTCTATTTCCAGGTGAATGTCTTTCAAGTCTCCTGTATAATACAGGTGGCGTACCTGGAATGACACAAACAAAATCAAGTTACCAACATGCCACACACCCCAGATCCATACAGAAAGAGCAGGACAAGGAGCCATCCCAAGGCATGAAAAGGGGAGTACAGTTATGCAGCAGGAATCTCCAGCTCGAGAACCCCAGCACAACAGAAAACAGCCATAGAATCATAGAATCATTCTGGTTGGAAGGGACCTCCAGGGTCATCAAGTCCAACCTTTATCCCATCATATTCCTGACCATTAGACCATGGTCTAATCAGTCTGTGCTGAACAGCCCAGCTGACTGCTGCTGCTCAGTGGATACCAAACTGCAATGACAGGCTGCTACACTGGGTTATTACAAACACACAAGCAGGTCCCACATGTTCTTACAGCAAGGTGAAATCTGTCAATCACAAATTCTTAAGCAGGAATTAATTCCAGTACAGAGGTCTACTCTGGATAGATTTATCTGCTTTTCACTGCTTCCACACTGTACACTGCCAAATCAGGTCACTATCTGTTCCCCAGCATTAGCACAGCTTCACCCAAGGAGGGACAATGCAGGCTGCAAGCATTCAGAAGCATCATTTGTCCCATTACCTGCTGTGGCCGCAAGAAGTTGAGGTTGATGTTGGGATACCGGGTGGCAGGATCAATGCTGTAACCACTGAAGTTCTTACTCACATTATCAGGGGTGGTCTGAGGCAGCAGCCTATAAATGCTTTCCCTTGGGAAAATAAAATTTAAAAAAAAAAATGTTTTGGGTTTTGGTTTGGTTTGTTTTAGGTTTTGTGGGTTTATATATATATTTTTTTTAATTTATTTTCTTTTAAAAAGATGCATCACTATTAATACTGGAGAGAGAAACATTCAGATCAGGAATCTAACCACTTCAGACACTGAGTAGCTAAGTTTCAGTAGAAGTGTATTAAAATCTGCAATTTAATACAACTCCAGAAATGAAAAGGGGAGAAGAAAACAATACATTAAGTATAACTGAAGGGGTTACCCAGTACAAGAAAGACATTTTGACACTGGAGCAACTCAAGAAGAGAGCCACTAAGGAGACTGGAGCACGTCCTCTGTGAGGAAAGGCTGAGGGAACTGGGTTTGTTCAGTGTGCAGAAGAGAAGGCTTGGGAAAGATCTTACTGCTGTCTGTAAGCATATAATGGAAAGGTGATGGAAGTCTCAAACTCCAACTGAAATTATCTTCACCGTTTTTTAAAATTCAAACAAATGGAACTTTAAATGTCCATTGTGCCATTTATACAATTTCAAAAGTGATGCTGCAGTTCCTGATGGTCAGAAGCTGTGGTTGCTGAAGTTTAAAATAGATTCTGTAAGACCTTGCTTTTTTTACTCACTCCATCTTCTAGTTACCCAATTTCTGATCTTTAAGACAACACCTTGAGTCTCCAAAACAATACTCAACCAATGATAAAAACATCAAGAACTTAATACTTGAAAGAAAAATACTTGAAAGAAAAATACAAAGAAACACAAGATGTTGTTTGGCTTATATGAAACAATGTGATCTATTTAGGAGAATATGAAATGAAAGCAAGTCTTAGCTTCCTTAAAAGAAAATCATAAAAGGTATTCACAAGATAATAGGGGATGGCAAGAATTTTTGTCTCTGGTACTTTAAAGGCACCTACATCTTCATCTGCTTTGCTATTGCAAGGCTCGTGACACTACGTCAGGCTTGCCTTCTCCATGTAATATTAGGAAGCACCAAAAAAAAAGAGACTCTACCTAATCTGCTTTTAAAACTAGGACCAAGAATAGCTGAAACATTTCTTACTCCTCTATAAATATCCATCAGTTTATCAGCTCCTTAGGAAATATTTTCTGTCATTTAATGATACCCACAAGAATCCTCTAAAAGCAGTGAGAATTTGTATCTCCCATTCTGTCTATCTATTTGTACTAGAAGAAACTAGAATAAGTGATGAGATGTTAAAGGATTAAATCAAAACTGAAAGTGTATTCATTCTCTCTATTACCTCTCTGCAAGTACTTCCAAAGGGCTTGATCCGAGTGACCAACTTCGTACCATCCAAGCAGAGTCCATTGCAGCCAAAAATCCCCTGGCTATTCCAGTTCCCATTGGCCAAAATGGCTAATATCACAGTTTACAAAAAAAGCAGAGAAAGGAGATGCATCAGTTTGGGAAAATTTCAAACAAATATCAAGAATATATTCAGACAGTAATGTGCTGCAAAAGAATTAAAAAATAAAATAATAAAAAAAATAATAAAAAAAAGGTAATCTGCTGCTCAGTAATTAGCTAAAAGCTCCTGCTGGGCTAGAGAAAGTCAGATGTATGGTGGATTGCCCATAAGCTCCTCCAAAGCCCACATTCCTCTATTCCAAACAATTCATAGCCTGGAGTACCTTAACAGCTTCTCTGCAAGACTGTGCTTTTAAGCAGCTATGAAATGCTAATTATTGACAGGCCTAAAGTAGGTTCTGTAGATTCTAACAAGAAGCAGATGAAACAAACAACTTCAGAAAAAACCTTTGCACACATTTTCTTAAGCAAGGTAATTTCCATCCTAAATACTCTGTTTTCCCAACACTCCGAACTTCCTACTTTGTTATATGATAAACAGCAGCTTTCCTTATATAATTATCTTATAGGCAGCACGTATTTTGGTGATGGATGCAATGGCTTGTGCTTATGCTTCAATTCACTGTTTACACGAGTTGAAAACAAACCTCCAAGAGACTGTCCCCAACCAGGGCCACGAGTAAGCGGTGGCCGTTCTGCTCTCGCACCAGGGCTGCGTTCTCCGACGCGTACATGCACGTGAAGTCAAACATGGCCACATCTGGCTGCCCATAGTGATTGATGGCAAAGTCCAGCAATGGCAGCTGCTGATTAGTGGAGAAGTCAGCTGCTTCTCTGGCATAGTTTAGCAGAGCCTCCTGGTCCACGTTCTCCCGTGAGAGTAGTAACTCTGTGTCAGCGTAATCCTGCCCAGAAGAGAAAATTAGAAGTGAAATAGACAAATTGACAGGTTTATTTTATATATACTAATATATTATTATAATAATAACAATAATAATAACAATAAATCTAATAAATAAGTAATATAAATATAATATCTAATATTACATCTATAATATCTATAATTATAGATATAATATCTATTATACTGTTAGATATATCTAATATGTAATAATGTAATAATATGTAGTGATAATATGTAGTGATATATAATAATATGCAATAATATAT